>LR999957.1:48990000-49224184 GCA_905220385.1 Xylota sylvarum | reverse complement strand
GCCGCGTTAAATAAAACACGTACTTTAAATTTAATCTAATTGATCGAATTTATTATGATTTGAATTTGCAGTTGATACAATATTGCTTTATGCTCGCCGTCGATAGACTGCCTGGCTAAATTCATTTGCCTCCATACGTTGCCTCGCCTATGTCCAATCCAAATGCTGACACAGCTGTCTCACCTGTCGCATGTCCGCCGATGCAGATATTTGATCGGAAGCGCGTGTGCTGGACAAGTGGATCATGTTTCCTTTAGGGTCAATGCTGTCTGGAACGTGATAACTCCTCCCCCTTCGAAAATCTGCGTCCCGTAGATCAGCGAAGACATCTCTCGACGGGTAGGCTATCGTTAATGTTTTTCTGCAGTAGGTTTGTCCTGAGGGAGTCCTATACTTGGGAGACCCAGTTTTCCAAGGAGATCAGCAGTATGAAGGTTATAGCATCTGAAATTGTAGAGATTTTCATTCTACTTGTCAGGTTACCAAGACGTTCTATGTTTCGGAGACTGAGACTGTGGACGAACTGGAGGTCTATCTTGTGTCCTTGGGTGGTGATATTTGCCATAACGGGTGGTAGAACCTGAAGAGTCGTGACACCTGAGCTTGTGAATGTCCTGTTCTTCAATTGGACTGTTTCGTTGTTCAGCTGGATGATAAACGTCCCGCAAGTGATTGTGTCGAATTCTTCGAGGTAAGTTGGCCGTTAAAAATTGGTCACAAAGATGGTGTCCTCTTTGATCAACTCGACGACTTCGTTGGTGTTGGTGCGATACGTGCAGGCTGCGTGGCCTCCTTTTAGTAGTCTAAAATGCAGTGATCCTCTGGAATTACCGCTAGTGCTTCTTCTCTGCAGACCGTAGAGTTGCTTATAGAAAGACAGTTCTTTACCATGCCGTAGGTGTCATCTTGATTAATTAGGACTCTGTCGAACTCGATATTGACCTATTAACCATTGACGATCGAAGGTTTTGTTAGAAGTAGGTTGTAGTCTTCTCTCCTCACCTTAGGCATCGATAAGATATATAGGAGCTTCGAGTCATTGGTGTAGATTGAGGGCGCTCCAAACTCGATTGCTTCGATCCCGTTCTCATAGGGAAGAGTCTCTAGCTCATTCACCAGCATGTTGATTTCGTCATGGTCCAGAAGATTGGTATTGATAATACCGCTTTTCGCCATCTGACAGGCTCGCACTATTTCGTTCACTTCTTCCTTTATTAGCAAGACCTGATCTAGGATATCTTGTCTGAACCTTTGAATATCCGCCACTCCTATGTTGTCGTTAGATTTACCGATGACCCAGTTGATCTTTCGCGTCATATCCTCGATCACCCCGAAGAGTTTCTCGTTAACCTTATATTGGTGGTTGTTGTTCTCCACTATTTTTTGCTGGCTTTCGAGGACCTTGTCCCAATCCGCTGCATCTGGGTTTCCTGCCACCCACTTCCATGCGGAGCCAATCCAGTTAATGGACCTCCTTCCTCGTTGTGGTATTCTCCTTAGCAGGTTGAGGCGGTCTGCTATTTCGGTCAGATGGAAATTAATTAGTGTCTTCTTGTCTCGATCCTTGATGTTCTTCTCGATGGAACTCGTGACTTCTGCTAACTGATGCTCGAACCGGTTTAAGTCGATTACGTGGACGAGGTTGAAATTCCCGTTGATTACCCATGCTTTACCCTCCTTGATGGAAATAAGCGGAGCGCTGTACTCGAATATCTGCAACCCTTCAGCTGTTGCTAGGCAAATCAGGTAGGCTAGTTCCTCACGATCTTAAAATCCTGTAATATGCCTTCGACGGTGTGTACCCATGATACGTACTGCGTCGGGTTCCCGTCAAACACTTGCAACTCCTTTACGGAATCCGGGAGTCGGCTTATGTCTTTAAGGTCCGACTCCGTTCTCGGACCGACAAGTGGTGCTTCCACCGCGCTAACCGCGTCGACGTTGGACGTTGGGTTATTATTCGCGTTTTCAAGCGAAGCGATTCGGCTTTCGACGCCCCTTAGCTGGTCTAGGATCAGATTTACCGCACCGGTCAACTCGGTAAGCGATTTTTTCATTTCTTCCATTTTCACTTCGCAAATGAATATCACTTTTATATATATGTTATTCTATTTAATGAGAAGAGAGGGTTTTCCCTTTTTTTTTGTTTTTTTTTTACGCTACTTAACTTTAATCGATCAATATAACAATAGCTTTTTTGCTTTTCTTTCTTTTTTGCTCTTATTCAAAATTTAATATTCACAGCTCAATATAGCTTTATATATATATTTTTTGTTTTACACTTATTCAAATTTACAGCTCAATATAAATAGCTTTTTTTTTTTTTTTAATAAAATTGAATCACTATATCTTCTTTTCTTTTTACACTTATTAAGGACTTATATTTATAATTTTTCCTTTAATGAATCACTATATCTTCTTTTTACACTTATTAAGGACTTGTATTTATAATTCCCTATGCCCTTTTTTCATTAGCACTTATTAATAATGGGGTTTTTTTCTTTTTCACAAAAATTTCGTTTAATTTATGCCACTCACATAAAGTTAATCATTTCACTGTTAAATGTTCATATGTTCGCGACCGCAGATTTTTCTAAAAGACAGAAAGGAAAGAAAAAAAACCGAACGAATTAGATATTCTTGTCGCGAATCTTACAGATGGGAGCCGGCAAAGGAAGTGTCGTGTTAGTCCTTTTAGTCGCGAACGTTTACAATTGTAAGCGACCTACTCGTGGCACGAACAGTCTTCACTACTATATCGTTTAGCCTTCTAGGATATCCGCATGTTCTTTTGGGTATGCAGAAGGTTAGTGTTCAGGACTCAGAATGGTTACTGTGTTCTCATGGGTACAGTAACGTCCACTCCATAGAGCGTACTGGTCCTGATTTAACACTGATCCACAGGCAAAAGGATATAGTTTTTATGCCGGTCCCTGCTCGGGCGCCAGTTAACGTATTCGCACTCGCGGATACTAAAAAAAAACGGCGACAGACTTGCCGCGTTAAATAAAACACGTACTTTAAATTTAATCTAATTGATCGAATTTATTATGATTTGAATTTACAGTTGATACAATATTGCTTGATGCTCGCCGTCGATAGACTGCCTGCCTAAATTCATTTGCCTCCATACGTTGCCTCTCCTATGTCCAATCCAAATGCTGACACAGCTGTCTCACCTGTCGATGCATATATTTGATCGGAAGCGCGTGTGCTGCATCAGCTTAGGTTCCCATGCATTGGCTGGTGCAATCAGCGATCGAGGACAAGTGGATCATGTTTCCTTTAGCGTCAATGCTGTCTGGAACGTGATAACTTTTATTTATTTATTTATTTATTTCTTATTTATTTATTTATTTATTTCTTATTTATTTATTAACTCAATTTATACTATTATTTATTTGTTATTTCTGCTCAGAATATGCAATTATTCATGTATTCATTAATGTACTTATTTATTTGTTTATTTATTTGTTATTTCGGCTCAGAATATGCAATTATTCATGTATTCATTAATGTCCTTATTTATTTGTTTATTTATTTATTTTTTTTTTGTTTAACAATTTATGTTTTATAATTTATTCTAGTTATCTCAAATACATATGTACATATATACATGCATATTTATTGCTTTCATTTATATATGTACTTACATAAAAATAAATTTTTTATTTTTTTTTGTCCAGTTTTAATAGGAGGTTTTTCTCGTATTTTCCTCCTACCTAGTTACCTAATTATCTATCTTTTTTGCTATTGAAAACTTATTTAAATGGACATTATATCATGTTTTAGAGGAAAGATAAATCTATCAAATCCCTATACTGTAAAATGTACGATAACAAACCTTAATGTACGTTATATTGCGAAATAAATCTATCTATCTATCTATCTAAGATCACGGGTTTTCCACAATATTAATTATTGTTTTTCGAATTGAATAACATAAAAACGCCTCTTTTCTTAAATAAGAAATTATGTTTTTGTCAAACTGATTTTATTTTGATTTAATGAAAATGCCTTCTGTATAACGGGATAGATAAACAAATCTGTTTGGACTGGTTCTGATGTGAGAAGGCCAGTTTATCTTCGTCTATTAACAATTAAAGTGCAGAATATTCTATATCCTATGACCAGTGACTACTAGTATAACAAACATATAAATAAATAAATAAATAAGTCTCAAAGCCTGTCTTTGCATATGCAATATATTATATTAGGGTTGCAAAAATATGTAGGTATGTACATACATATGTTCCCACCAACTATACCAGTCGGTATATGAGTCAAAAAAACCACACTAGGTGCTGCCCTCGAGACTATACCTGTTTATGATAATTACGTTACTTAAAACAAACGCTTCCGGAAAAGAAAAATAAATCAACAAAACAAAAAATACATACCTCTCATACAACATCGGTGCCCTTTGCCGCCTCAGCTAAAAAGGTCAATTGAACTGCAGCGCGGACGATGACCCAAATTTGCAATTGTTTAAGTCTAGCATAAGCAACTTTTATGGGATATTGCCCAATATTAAACTTCGATGTATAGGCAATAATATTTGTATAAATAGTAGGGCGTTTTAGTCAATAAATTCAGATCTCATTGAATATCGAAAGATCCTAATTTTAATTAAACGAGTAGTTATCCCCCTACCCAAGGTAAGGTGACTACTCGCAACAAACAGAAAAACTAGAAAAAGTAAATAAATAAATACTAAGTGTAAATCATTTTAACAATACCAGAGTTTGCACACATTCATTAGTCGCACTATCTTCAGATCATAAGAAATTGATAGAAATATTTAAAGAATTTGGCATAAATCTTCAAATAAATTTACATTATAGAAAAATTAATAAATACGGAATGAAATACAAATCATTTGCGCAGCAGACCCGAACCTAAATATTTTCCTTTCTTAAAAATTAAAAAAGTTCTTCTTGTGCCAACCTTCCACGAGGTAAGACCTATTTATTACCCAAAATAAAGTACAGAAATCCAGGATCTACCCGTTACTTTTTTATCCTACGGCAAGTCCTTTGCAACAAGGACCCGCAAAACAATGACCTCACTGCAAACGAAAACACCACAAACATATGGACATACTTACTAAACAGATGTATAAATCATACTGAATAAAAACCAATCAACCGAACCCTAACCAAATATTTTCGAAGGCGAAAAGACGTTGCGTTGTAAAGGATATATGTAGGTATAACCCGAAATTTGAGCTCGATATATGTTAAAAATTAATGCATATTAACATTTCTATTTACATGTTATGTAAACTTTCTTTACCAATGTACACATATACATACATAATTTTATATTATTCACATGCATTCACGGATAGAGAATCATGGGAGAGGATTTAGGCTCTGCCCATTTGAGGGTTTTAGTGGGCAGGGAATGACAGGTCGACTATCTGTATTAATCTGTGCCCATGATTATCTATCCGTGAATGCATGTGAATAATATATTACAGGCATCAGCTGATTAAATTTCCTTTAGTGTGAACTAAGTTTTGCATGTGTTGGAAAATTGAGAGATAAATTTCCTTTTTGGTTTGTTCCGAGAAATTCACCAGAATAGCTATAAATTAATTCAGCTCTACAGTATTGTTGTGTATGTCAATTGATTCATACTCCTTTCGTTTAATAGTTATAGCACTTTCAAATTGCACTTTCAAATAATAACGAATAGGAACAAAAAAAAATCCCTGGTGGTAAATTTTTGACACCAATGGGATGGCTGCGCCCATGGGTTCCCCATCGCTCAAAGAATGTGTGCGTGAGGTCCCATTTGATTTGCATTGAAACACCTATTCACCTAAAGAGCGATGGGGGAAAACAGCTGTTTTTTGGTGCGTTTTAGCTTGAGGACCGAAAGAGAGAGCCGCTCTGAGATGACTATCTGTATAAGTATATAATCTGAGATCAAGGGAGAGGATTTAGGCATCGCCTATTTGAGGGTTTTAGCGGGCAGGGAATGACAGGTCGACTATCTGTTTTAATCTGTGATCTGGTCAGTACGATGTCATTAATGAGGCCTGGCTCAATGAAAACTATCACAATGAAGAAATGTTCCATAGAGACCAATACTTGATCTTCCGCAAAAACCGCTCTTATGCTATTACCGATTGTGTGAGGGGTGGCGAAGTATTGGCTGCTGTACGATCCTCATGGCGCTGTGATGAAATTAATCTACCTCAGCCAGCTGTAGCTTCCGATGTTGACCAAGTAGCCGTTAGTATAGAACATAAATTAACTATACCTAGACAGTCAACTTTCCATCCCCAACCCGCGACACCCCGCAAATGGTCGGGGCTTAATCCTCTCTTTCGTTCCCATCGGTGAATATGTGTAATAAGAGATTTGAAGTTTAATCAGTTCATCTACAGGTACAAAACAATAGCTCATGTAGTTTTGCATTAGAATGGAGTGAATCTACGTATGCTGACAGATTTCACCAAATTTCAGTAAATCGATACTTTTTTTTGTATCGGTTAAACACGTGGCTGTCAAAAATGGTGGTGATTTTCCTTTTTCCCCATTTGTTTACTTTTTAGCTCAAAAAAGAGTAAATATATTTTTGATTTTAGACAACTTTTTATATTTTTTTTATGCCACTTGATTCGACTTATATATATATATATAGATATTGTCGCCCTTTTTTCGTTGAAGAAATATAGCACTCTGAAATTGTCGCCGTGGGTGTGTTTGGAAGTGCAGTGGGGAATTTAGGATGTTAAAACAATATTTTTTTTGTCTAAATAAATGAAATGTCTTACACAAATAAACAAATTGGTATAATGTAATTACGAAATTGTTGGAAATGGATATTTAGATTTTTAATTATTTTATTTAAGTAATTATTATTCTGTTATGTTACTATTCTACATTTGTATGAAATTTCGTACTGGATTGAGTTGTTCTTCGCTTACGTGCTTACTGATTTGTAGAAAAGTTTGATGTAAAGTACATATATGTATAATATACATACGTGTAAAAATTATTCTTACTTACTTAACGGGCTTCCGACCCGTGAAGAGTCTCTGCCTGAGACACGGCAGCCTTCCACTCTCTTCGATCCCGGGCACGCTGCTTCCAGTTATCTAGACCAAGCGCTCTGCCATCCGCGATAGCTTGATCCTTAAAACGGAGGTTCGGTCTTCCTTGTCGTCTCGAACCTGGGGGCTGTGATTCGAAGATCCTCTTTGCTGGAGCATTATTGTCCATTCGCCCGATGTGGCCGAGCCAGTGTAGTCGACGTGTTTTGGCTTTTTGGACTACATCCACATCTTGGTACAGCTCATAGAGTTCGCGGTTGTATCTTTTCCTCCATTCGCCCTCCTCGCATACGGGACCGAATATCCGACGAAGAATTTTTCTTTCAAAAGTGTTCAGTATTTGCTCTGCTTTCCTGCTTATCGTACAGCACTCGGCTCCATACAGCAGAACTGGCAGGATCAAAGTTTTGTAGAGCATACATTTCGTCTTCCGAGTTAGGAGTTTTGACCCCATTTGTTTCGCCAGGGTTTCCTAGGGTAAGTCTTCGTCGAATCTCCACTAAGGTGTCATTCGTGGAGTTGATGTTTACTCCGAGGTAGGTAAACTCCTTAACCACTTCGAAGTTACTGTTGCCAACAGTGACGTTCTGTCCTAGGCGGTGGACAGATGCTTCTTTGTTTGTTGACAACATGTACTTGGTTTTGTCCTCATTTACCAACTCGTTTCGCCTGTTCTTCAATTGCCGTAAAAGCCTCTAACACGGCGCGCTGGGAGCGACCGATGATGTCAATGTCGTCTGCGTATCCCAGCAGCTGGACAGATTTGTTGAAGATAGCGCCTTCCGTGTTTACACCTGCCCTGCGCACTATCTGTTCTAGCACAAGATTGAAGAAGTCACATGATAGCGCATCTCACTGGTACGTGCCGATTAGTGTGCTGCAGAAAGGCTTCAGACGTTCCATAGTACGTTGGATAGGATCTTATATGCGACATTAAGCAGGGATATGCCTCGGTAGTTCTAACAAGACATAGGATCGCCTTTCTTGAAGATGGGGCATATAGAGCTGATAGTCCAGTCAGCGGGCATGACTTCATCCAACCATACTTGATTGATGACTTGGTGCATGCACCCTACCAAAGCATCACCACCGTGTTTGAAAAGCTCTGCTGGTAGACCATCAGAGCCGGCGGCCTTGTTGTTCTTCAGCTTCAGCCCTTTGATAGCTGAGCCGACCTCTTTAAAACTGGGAAGGGGGATGGATTCTTCATTGACTGGATGCGGGTTCTCTTCTAGCCCTATCACTCTCTCTACCTGCCCATTAAGTAGCTGCTGGTAATGCTGCTTAAATACATCTACTATTCCCTGTGCTTCGGTGACTAGGTTTCTTTCACTGTTTCGAAGAACCTGCGTTCCAGGCTTGAAGCCAGCTGCCAGTTGCTTGGCTGTACATGGCTAAGCCAGAATACAAAATTAAAAGGAAAAGAATAAAACAAAGAAAGACAACAATATATGCAGGTTAAGGATAACACACCAAATTCAACACCATCTCAACGCATATGTCCTTTAATCAAACATATTCTTCTTTTATATTTGACTTAAAATATATAATAAACGTATCTACTTGTTTTTTGTTCAAGAAAACAAAGTAGAAGAAATTAAAATATGTGTGTTTATACAGTGATACATATGTTTGTATGTTTGAAACATACGTTACATTTTGAATTCAACTATTTTAAATGTAACTTACTTTTAAAAGATTCACCACGAAACGAAGAATATTTTTGGTAGTTGTTTATTGGACACAGCATCCTCTCCATAATTTGTTAATTTTTGACACAAATTGTCCTTGATTTGGTATTTTTAAATTCTGAGCTTAGCATTAGTATCAGTGACTCCATGACTATTTTAAACCGTATTCATGTGTGAATACTTTCAAATACAATTATGCTAAAGCCAATTTTAATACTATTTCTAATTATATTAATGGTGTTTTTAATGATGTAAATTTAAATGATTTGTATAACTTATTTATTGAAACCGTTAAAGTGGCACTCGATATGTTTACACATAAAGCAAGATTCGAATAATAAGAAAAATAAGGTATATAAGCAGTTCCACAAAAATAACAATGATCCGGAACTGCTAAAGCAATATCAGTTTCTAAAAAAACAATTTGATGTCTTAAATAAGTTCCTTAAATACGTTAAAGTCTAATAGCATTTTTTTTGGAGCTTTATCAATAACAAAAGGCATTCCAATGGTTTTTCTAACTGTGTGTGTCATAACAATGTCTCTTCTTCTCATCTATTGACTATTTGTAACATGTTCGCTAGTCACTTTCAGTCTGTCTATACTTGTGGTACAACTACTTCACAAGTAACGAACGATATCTCATCATCTTGTATTGTTCCAAATGATGGTGACTTTCTGTGTCCAATCTTAAAGGTGCAATGAGCGCTCTTTATTAAAATTAGATCAAAGTCCTGGTGTCGATGGTATTCTTCCAATTATACTACAAAAGTGTTCGCATGCGTTTTCTGTACCTCTCTCTTTACCCTTACTTGTCCCTTACCTCTTCAAAAGGGACAGTTTCTAAAGATTTGTAAGAATTCTTTTTTGACACCAGTATGTAAGTCTGGATTGAGACATGATGTTACTAACTATCGTCCTATTTGTAAAATTTCGGTCATACCTAAGGTTTTTGTAAAAATAATCTGTAACAAACTAACGCCTCTCTTAAAAAGATTTATTTCTCCCCCCCCCCCCCCCCCCCCCCCCCCCCCGGGTTTGTTGTTTAAAGGTCTACTTCTACCAATCTCTCAATTTTTTGCCACTATATCCTGAACGGCTTTGAAAAAGGCTTATAATATGATGTCATCTACACTGACTTCTCAAAAGCTTTTGACCGCGTCAATCATGATCTCTTTTCGATAGTAAACTTACTTTTGTTAAGCATATTGGGCCTTACTAACAACCAAATCTAGTATACGGCTTAAGTATAATCTCCACATGTGTGTACCAATAACGAATTTAATAGTCGCCTTTAGTGCTAGTTAAGCCCGTATGATACTACATTTTTTCCGCATTTTTATTGCTCTGAAAATGAAGTTAGAGAAGTACGCAAAATTACCTACTGAAATTCCCATTTGGTGTAAGTGTATACGCACTAACCTTATAAATGCGAAAATGTCAAAAAAAATGCATTAAAAATGTATCTCAAACTACATTTTTCAGCCACTGGCAGCTTTTTTTTTTGACATTTCTGCATTAAAATTATACGTTTGCCATTTGCGCCTGTTTTGCTGTCTAGCTTTATTTGAAAATAAAGTGTGACTCATTTGATTTGTGTATGTTGCTTTGCAAAATGATTGCTTTCCTTTTCTTAAAAAACGTGTTTTCTCTTTTATGCAAAGCTGAAAACTAATGTATTAAAAATGCGGAAAAAATGTAGTATCATACGGGCTTAAGGAGTTGAATTTTAATGTACAGAAAGTCATGTTTAATTTTACAAATATGTCATTAAAGACCAGAGTAATGCCAATGTACTAATTTAATAGCACGAACAATAATAAAAAGGATTAGATTTGGTATCTAGAATACTAAAATAATGCGTTGAATGGTAATTGAATTTAACTGAAACTGTATAAGCGTTATTCGATTTTCATGAATTTTAAAAATTCCTTAATCTTCATTATTATATACTGAAATACTTTACAGTAAAACGTGTTTTTCATGAATGTCTCATTGAAACAATTAATTACTACATATTTCGTTATACAAAGTTATTGTTTGATGAAAATAATATTATATTAGGGTTTTATAAAGAATTGTTATGGAATCCAGTTTCCATTTAGGAGGGAAAATGGAACCAACAAAGAGTATTAACTTCAGTGCATTGGTATCATTGGTATCACCGCTTTATATGTATGAACAAGCGAAGAAAACAATATCAGCTGATTTTCTTAATTTCGACTTTCGAATGCCAAGTGTGTAGGCGTCTTCTGATATTGGTATCTAAAATAAACATTCAATTCAATTTTAAATTATAACCACTGTCCTCATAGCACCATGGAAGAAAATAAAAATTCAAATTCTAGTGCAAATATGAAACGTCAAACCAATATTATGTAGTAGATTCAATGAAAATGTAGTAAATTCTTTGAAAGAGCCAAGTTTAAGTAAAAGCCGACTATTAAAACATTATTAGTACACTTTAGACTTAAGTGTGTATTAATATTTAGGTCGACACCTTTTTTAAGTCACGACTAATGATTCGTTGTTAGTAAGGCCCATTGAGTTCTTAGTGGCTAAAAGTAATTCATTGCTGAGATTTATATTACGACATTGTAAATACTTCCAGGATCCTCATACTCTTAAATGCCTATTTTTTGTATATGTCAGGTCAAAATATTGTAGTATAGTCTGGAATCCTTTTTATGATATACATTCCTTTAGGATTGAGAAGATTCAAAAACGCTTAACTGGGGTAGCCATGCATAGACTACGCCGGAATATCGAAGTGCCTTCTTATGAGACGAAGTGCAAATTATTTAAAGTTTTAGCTCTTTTCGTAAGAAGGCAATATGTTTCTATTATGTTTATTCGCGATTTGATAAATTGTCATATTGATTGTCCTTTTCTCCTTGCATTAATTGAATTCTATGCTCCTTCAAGAGTTCTTGGAAATTGTTTTTTATTCTATGTACCTTATCATAGGGTTAACTATGGTTATAATTAACCAATCTCTAGATGCCTTCGAGAATCTAATAAGTATTGCAGTCATTTAGATTTTTATCTCAGTAGAAACGCATTTAAGATTAATTTAATTTTGCTGTTAAATAGCCTTGGGGGTTTTAGTCGTTAAGTTACTTTAAATTTGTGTTTATTTTGTATTTGTATTCTAGTAATCTAAAGAGAACAGTTGATGCGTACTCATTTGATTAATAAATGAAATGAAATATGATATAAATTCGCCAATATAATCCACAAGGGGACATGACGATCATTAACCACATTGATCATATTGCTCTGGATGTTCGAACCTTCCGAGTAGCCAGCATCGACTCGGATCATTGCCTCGTTGCAGCCACGGTACCAATACGGATATCCCTAACGTCACAACAAAGAAAAAATACTGTGAGAAGATATGACGTTGCAAAGCTGCAATCACAAGAGACCGACAGAACCTTTGCCGAACGCGTATCCCGAAATTTCTCAACGACTCCCATGCCGCCAGCATCAAATGCCGAGGACCAATGGCAACAGTGCCAACATGCCATCCGAAACACCGCAAATGATGTGCTGGGTTTCGCTCGACCACCACAAAGAAACCCATGGTTTGACGATGCAAAATAAGAGGCATACAAAACGGCGCTGCAAAGAAGGACGAGAGCGGTTCCTGAGCTCTACGAGTCAAAAAGACGAGAAGAACATCAGAACACAGAAGGGCGATATCGAAGATATTGAGAGATTAAACTCCAGAAATAATGTACGGAAGTTTTACCAACAGGTGAAAAGAACGTATCAGGTCAGCAAGACCCGTACAGAAACCGTTAGAGATGAAGAAAGAAACCTCGTAGTAAAATCACAGTCGGTGCTGAGAATATGGAAAAATTTTCTTCTGCAGACTGTATAACGGCGACGAAGACCAACATCCCACTGTCAGGCAGAATAAACTATTCAACATAAACAATGATAGCCAAAATGTTCGTCCACCTGACCAAAATGAAGTGAGGATAGTAAGTAATATCCAAGCTTAAATCTAGCAATGCTGATGAACCTGACGGCTTACCAGCCGAGTTGTTCAACGAAACTGGAAATGAGCTGATAGAGAGTATACACCAACTCATTTCTAAAATTTGATTAGATGAATGTATGTATGCCTGATGAATCGAATCTCAGCACCGTTTGCCCGATCCACAAGAAAGGAGACTCCCTCAATTTCGCCAATTACAGAAGTATCAGTTTGTGTTTATTAATAATTATTCAAAATTCAGGTGTTTGTGAATTGTTTTCAAAAAACAGATTAACCCTAAACGGTTGTTTTCTTTTCTGCGTTCTTTTTCGATTTATCAATTCCTTAATTGTCCTTACATACCTTAATGTCTCTAATGCGAGAACACATCGAAATGCTTTACTCTGCGATGTTTTCGGGAATGAAATATTAAGTATGTAAATTTTATGACATTCTTTCTTTCTATCAAAAGTGATAGATGGTAAGCTATGAAATATTGCTCGTGGAGACACCGTGTAAACCGCCAGACCCATGAAAAAGAAAAACATACAGAAAAGCTACAATCCGTCTGGAACGGATCGTATGATACCCTATCCTCCTGTCTATAAAGTCGGCGTGGCCAAATTGCATTTTGTACTCAAATATAGCTATAATGTCGAATGTTTGAGGATGTTACATGTATAATTTTATCAAAATATTTTTTTTATGATAACGCCCCCAAAAAGTGGGCGTGGCCAAAACTGTTCTTATGGGTGAATTGTAGGGAATCTAAATACCCAAATATTTGGTCTTAACAAAATTTTTCGGTTTCATATAATTTAGTGAAGTTATAAAAAAGTAGGCGTGGCAGTGGGCGGATGTCAAAAAATTTTACACTTATACTGTATCTTTTTCTTGGAAGCCCAGATATGAAATTTCAGCGTCCTAGTTAAAAATTTAAGGCCCAAAAAACGGGTTTTGTGATGAAAACGCCCCCAAAAAGTGGGCGTGGCCAAAACTTTGGTATGGGTGGATTGTAGGGAATCTGAATGCCTAAATATTTGGTCTTAACAAAATTTTTCGGTTTCATATAATTTAGTGAAGTTATGAAAAAGTGGGCGTGGCAGTGGGCGGATTTAAAAATTTTTTACACTTGTACTGTATCTTTTTCTCAGAAGCCCAGATATGAAATTTCATCGTCCTAGCTCAAAATTTAAGGCCCAAAAAGCGGTGACATACGGACGGACGGACGGACGGACGGTCATCGCTCAATCGATTTCGCTATTGATGCTGATCACGAATATATATACTTTATAGGGTCTATCTCGATTATTTCTCTATGTTACAAACTATGTGTCAAACTTAATATACCCTTAGGATAGGGTATAAACATATACATCCATAAGTACATATGTATGTATGTATGTACAGACAATAAGCTGCAAACGATACACATCATGGTAGAAACTTCACCCAACACAATAATCAAAAAAATCTTTATTTTTTTGTATTCTTGCTTTCCAGCTTTTGGGTGTTTGTTTTGGTTCTCTTTTCTCCTCTCACTTGGTATCAACGAAAATACGAGCAAAGAAAAAAATGTTTTCTCAGTTTCCGCAGAGGCGTTAGTGTCGATATCCTTAAATAATACTACTTTTAGATTTATATACAATGGTATTATGCTAAACAAAGTGAGTGAACTTGGTACTATTATGAATAATCAAAATCGAAAATTAAGAGTCAAACTGTAAACATTGCAAAAATTTTTATCGGAGTGCAAAAATTAAATAATGAAAAGAATGAAGAAATAGGTGAAATAAAATAAGTCAATGCCAAAGAAATTAAACATCGTATGCGGAGTCCCTAAAAAATTAACCACCAGTACCTACTCTAAAAAAAAAGTATTACGTAGTAGTTATGTTGGTTACTAAATATTTTTTTTTTGTTCTAATTCTTTGTACTCTGCTAGTGTTAGTAATGTTTTTCCAGAACCATTTTTGTTTTATAAACATAGTTTGCAGGCACGAGAAACTTGTCGCCTCTATCTCATTCTTACCATCACGATGATTACCCACCTTGTCGTCAGAAATTGGGCTAGAATTTGGGTTCCACTCGAACCTCGTGAACTAGCCAAATTGCAAAGTTTACATTGGTATCAGAATCCGGACCTTCCAGTCAAAGACTGGATGTTTATCACAGAGACACCGAGCTCCAAGAAACCGGAAGAATCAAAGAAAACCGGCCGCTCGCTGGTACTCTCCTAACCACTGACTCTCTCCCTCTACTTAAAGGCAAGAATTTCAAGATCAAGTGTGGTCTAAAGGAAGTAGAGGTGAAGCTCTTCACCGCAGACCGTACTAATATTGTCCCCCCGTACCGGAGACACCTGCCTCACCCCGCATCTCGGCTTCAGATGCTTGTCCCATTACGACAAGAAAGTTTGGCAACCGTCTGCCATGGAGGAATGCAGAACTCAGCAACCTTCGCTGCGCAAGCAGGAACAATTGTAACAAAGCCAAATCAACAAGGCTACCCACGGACTGGGATATCTACAAACAAAGTCTGAAGAAGTTCAAAGCAGAGGTTCGGAAGGCCCAACGTATATCATAGCGTAGTTTCTGCTAATACGTCTCAAGCCTCCAGACTGGACACAGTCCTTTCCAAAACACCAACCGTGCCGACTGTCCTCATGAACCCAAATGGATCATGCGCGGAATCTGATGAAGCATCGCTTAACCTGCTTATAGATACTCATTTCCCTGACTGCACGCCTATCCCTAGCAATGCCGTTACGCAAACGCAAACGCCGTTACATCCTGAACTTATAAGTGAAGAGATACTGAAATGGGTGGTGGCCAGTTTCGAGCCCTTCAAGTCTCCGGGGCCGGACGGCATCTTCCCGGCACAAATCCAGACGGCACTCAGCATTATAGCACACACCTGGTCCTGTATTCTGAAAGGCTGCCTGGAGCTAGGAACAATGCCGGTCGCCTGGACCGAGGTAAAAGTGCTATTTATACATAATACTCGTAACAGGCAAATACCCGCAGACACTGGCCGATGTCATGCAGTCTGCTCTCAATAAACTGACATGCTGGACTGATAGCTGATAGGTCCTTTATACAAGAAAATATAAAATACCTGACTTTAATCTCCCAAAGTTAAGAGCCACCCCTCTCATCCTCTCAAATAGTGCCACCTACCTAGGCCTTAAGCTTGACCGCAAGCTGCGTTGGAGAGAAAACTTAGTCGAACGGGCCAGGAAATCCCTAGCTGCCCTATATATATGCAAAAAGACGGTAGGCTCCACTTGGGGTCTACAACCAAACACCATGCACTGGCTTTACACTACGGTAATAAAATTGATCATAATGTATGGAGTATTGGTCTGGTGGAGAAGTCCAACCTAATAGTATTGGAAAAGATCCAACGAGTTGCATGTCTCAGTATTACTGGTGCACTGAGAACCTCTCCCACCGCAGCGCTTCAAACCATGCTCCACTTACTCCCAATCGACATCGTCAGCAGATAACTAGCTGCCTGCTCAGCAATAAGGCTGAGAAGCTCTAAACTGAGGAACGAGCAACACATTGGACATGCTAGAATATTACTGATGCTTCGTCATCTTCCAGAACTCACCGACTCACCGAACACAACTTCAACTTGGGCTACAATTTCTCAATATCAGACAGAACTGAATGGACACAACGGGATGTCCTGCATCACAATTCGCTGTCAATTTTAACGGATGGGTCCAAAACCGAGGACGGAGTCGGTGCTGGAGTGTTCTCCGAAGTCCTGGACATTCACCTCTCCTTTGACCTTCCAAACCATTGCAGCGTTTTTCAAACCGAAGTTACAGCCATTCGTCAAGCAGCTGACTGGCTGGCGGTTCATGTAGTATCATATATATCGACAAACAGGCAGCCATCAAGTCCTTTGCATTCAGTTACCGATTGACAGGCGCCGCGTACGTACGCGCTTAAACTCCCAGCCACCCAGCTACGTGCAAAAAGGAAAAAAAAAAAAGCAGGACCCAAAATCTAAATAAACAATAACCTAAATCAAAAACAACAAAAAAAAAATAAAAACAAATCAAATCAACAATTACAATAACCAAGGAAAAAAATTAAAACAATAGAAAATCAATAAAAAAAAAAAATCCTCGCGCGCGTAGTGCTAATTATTTACAGTGCAGTGTATAAAAAACAAAAAAAGTGTGTGAGTGCCAGTGCGGGTCATCCTCTCCCTCCTCTCCATCTCTTGACTGTCACTTGTCCACAATCATTGCATTCGCCGTTTGTTTTTTTTATTCACGAGGTTAGTGCAATGATTGTGGGAAAGTAACACCAGACGAATAGCGGGTTGTGAGTGAAAATTTTGTTGGTGGACCAACTCTTATTGTCGTACGGGCATAACACCTACGACAATCTGTTTTCGAAAGCTAACGCTGGATTTTCACTTCACAGCTCTGCTTAGAAGCGTCGGGGTTTGTGTTTGTTTATTATAATGTTAGGTAATTTTAGAGTGGACGTGAGCAACATTCGGGGTTGAGAAAAAACCTCTTTGCCGCGTACGTCCACGTCTGCAAGTACAGGCCAGCTGTTTTGGCACTGGGTGAAACACAGGTTGGGGAGAATTCTGATTCTGATATAACCTGGTGCCTTTATTCTTAATAGATAAATAGTAATGTTGCCTACCAAATTCAACCACAGTACGGCTCATGTTCCAATCCGGAATTTAACTTCATGTGGCTAAAATTTAGCGTCCGCAGGCAAACTATTCACTACTGTTTCATTTATAGAAGCCTCAATTTAGACAGCAATTCTACTTATAATGAGTTTGATGCGCTGTCTGACTCCATCACAAGAATTGTTTCCGTTTATCCTCATACTGAAATCGTTATTGCGGGCGATTTCAATATACACAATTCTGGTTGGCTTCGATATTCTGGACAGACAACACCCGAAGGAAGATATGTTGAGATCTTTGATGAGGTAATTAATTTGACCCAGCTTATGAACGAGCCCACACGGCTACCCGACATTGATAGTCATTCCGCCAACACTCTGGACTTGTTTCTCAGCTCCCACCCTGATAAATACACTATAAACATTTTGTCGCCTCTAGGTTCGTCAGACCGCTGTGTCGTATCGGCTAATTTCTCGTACCTCAACCACTCAGTTAAAGAAAAAACTCCAAAAAGAATAGTGTGGCAATACGAGAAAGCCAATTGGGACGGCTTGAACAGCTTCTTTAGGAGTTTTAACTGGTCGCTATGTTTCCTCGATAGCGACGTGGATGCCGCCGCCGATATGATCACTAATACCATTTACCTTGGCATGAAATCCTTTATTCCTAACCGAATAAAGAGTATCAAACCAAAGGAAAATGCTTGGTATGACTCGAGCTGTAAAGAGGCTATCAGGTTGAGGGAGTTAAGATTTCGGTCTTACAAGGCCGACCCTTCTGAGGAAAATCGGAGAAAATTTAAACGAGCCAGAAATGACTGCAATGCTCTCATTCGCCGTGTCAAGTTCTCCTTCGACCAAAAATTGAGGCAAAAAATCCTACATTGTCCCAAAGGTAGTAGAAATTTTTGGTCGTTCGTCAAAAAAATAAAAAATTGTGCCTCATCCTCCATCCCAACGCTTGTTCACAATGACATTCAAACTGTCAGCTCTTTGGACAAGGCCAATCTGCTTGCAGCCCTATTCGCTGCGAACTCCACACTCCCAGATTGTGCTTTGCCTCCCCCTGTACTTGAGCGCGTTGAATATTCTATGGGACAAATCCACTTTCGCACTCGTACAATAGCAAGAGTACTTAAAAATCTTAACATAAACAAATCCGCTGATCCAGATGGTATCTCACCCATTATTCTGAAGAGGTGTTCTTCCACGTTGGCAAAACCACTGCGTAAGCTTTTTCATCTATCCTACTCTTCTGGACTCTTCCCGAGTAGTTGGCAAACAGCATTTGTCCAGCCCGTCCCTAAAAAAGGCGAATCTTCTTCTCCCTCCAACTATCGACCCATTGCACTTACGTCCCTTCATTCCAAGGTCATGGAAACGCTGATAAATCGTCAGCTTAAGAAATATCTTGAATCACGAAAGCTCCTCAATGACCATCAGTATGGCTTTCGTAGCAAAAGGTCCACTGGTGATTTGATGGTATATCTCACCGAAAAGTGGAACCACTCTCTGCATCATTCTGGTGAATGTGAGATTATTGCGCTTGGTATTTCAAAGGCATATGACAGAGTTTGGCATCAAGCTCTTTTGTCGAAAATGCGTGCATTTGGCATCGATGAATCTCTTCTTCAATGGATTAGAAACTACCTTTCGGAACGTTCAATTCAAGTGGTTTTGGACGGTTTCAAGTCGGCTATCCACCATATAAATGCTGGTGTTCCCCAAGGCTCCGTTTTGTCTTCGACTCTCTTTCTTATATTTATAAATTATCTCTTGTCTGCTACTTCTAATCCAATACATTCCTTCGATGACGTCCCTGCTCATCGGTCGTAGAACTGGAACGGCAGCGTATGTTAAGCTCATTAAATTCCGATCTTGACAGTATAATTAAATGGGGTATAAACAACAGAGTGGCATTTAATGCTTCGAAAACCCAATGCCGTCAGCTGTCGCTCAAGCGTAACCTTAACCCCTTGCCATTATCAATGAATGGCACTTGCATCGTCGAAACCGAAAAACTTTCCATTCTCGGTATGTGTGTTAACGACCATCTTCGTTGGAATGATCACATATTCGAATCCGCCAAGAATGCTGCGAAATGTTTAGGATTCCTTAAACGGTGCAAGAAGTTCTTTACCCCCTCTGATCTGGCTGTAATATATAAGGCATACATCCGCCCCAAGCTCGAGTATAATTCTCATGTCTGGTCTGGTGCTCCTAAGACCTCTTTGCACCTACTGGATAGAATCCAAAATCGCGCGTTGAAACTAATAGGGAACAGAGGCATAGCAGAGTCTATTGACTCGCTCCAACATCGTAGAAATGTCTCTTGCCTTTCCTTATTCTACCGCTTTTTTCACAAACAGTGCTCCAGCGAAATAGCCAGTTGCATTCCGCCCCTTCATCAATTTTCCCGCAATACCCGTCACGCTTTGAATGCTCATCAGTTTACCCAAAGCCTATCTTCGGCCGTACCGTCAAATATAGGGATTCTTTCATAAACCGTACAACACGAATGTGGAATGCTCTACCAAGCTCAATTTTTCCCTCACTTTATTATCCACAAACATTTAAAACCAACGTCCATCGGTATCTCCTATCTTTCTTCCCAATTTCCCTAACGCCCGCGCTGTGTATTAACATTAAAAGGGTAGTACTAAACCCTTGAGTGCGCGTAAATTATAAAAAAAAATAAAAATCCTGCACAACGAGATCCAAGGCCGCGCATCTCTTAACGAGATATCTGGACAGTTTCACCTCACCCTGTGCTGAGTACCAGGTCACTGTGACATACCAGGGAATCTTATCGATCTTATCCGATCTTAACCAACCAACCGTCTCATTATTATGAACAGCTTTCATCTGTAATCTGGGGTCAATTCTCGATCTGTGAAACTCTGAAGTGAAAAATGTTTTCACATCTTCACGCTCAATTCGATTCTTGAAATGTAAGAAAATGAAATCATGTGTCCAAATTTGTTTATCACAGCCAATTCATTCTGTGAAGAGTTGTGAAGAAAGATGGGCAGTAAAAATAAATACGGACAAAAAGCATGAGAGACCCAAAAAAAAGAAGAAAAAAACGGCAAAATGATACTAAAGTGACATCATTTATCATTTAGTACATACTCTGAGAGGCATTTATCATAATGTCTTCGAGAATTGCACTAGATGTGCTCGTGAAGTGATAAAATGAAAAATTGCTGTGAAAAGTAAAATTATCATATTTTTTTATCACAGCTTCACAGATCGGGAATTGACCTTCAGAGCCACAGGTCAACCTACATTCAATATTTGTTTGTGCGAAGGAATACTTGCGGGTTGAGAGTATGCAGGAATTCCACCTGGTAATGTACCACTTCTTCCATATCTACCACCGTCTTTATTGAGTTATAGGTATGTCATTTCAAAATCATTTAACTTAAGCAAAGAAAATGTTAACTTCGTTTGCTCCAAAATTTTTGGTGTTAGTAGGTATAGCCCGCTATTTAGCCGTAATTAAACTAAACTTTTGGGAAGTTCTACTTTCGCCTTCTCTTCTTCTATATTTCCCCGTCCTAGTTTTAGAACTACTTGCGCAAATCAGTCAATTATTAGAACTACAGAAAGCGGCAACTGGCAAAAACCAGCATAGTAGCGAACAGATCCCTTATTTTCCCGTCATTTTTGTTTCAATTCAAAGCATAATGCCGAATTACTGTGCTGTTTTGAATTGCTCCAGCTATTCAAAAAATAAATGAAACAATTAAAAGTTTGTTTCTTTTCCCATTTATCTGCTTTGTGGGTTAATTAACAAAGTGGTAAAAATAACGTCAATATAAAATATGAACGGATATGTTTTTTGCCATCCACCGACGATGATTGGCTACAATTCTGGCAGTATCTGGTATCTGGTCTTGATTTACCAAGCATTTTTCGTACTGCTCGAATTTCATTTTCAGAGCATTTAATATGCTGAAAAAATGTAGTATAATACGGGCTTTAGAGTCGACCCTTTTTTGGCCATTTAGCCAGCACGCTCATTATCCTCATAATTACTGTGGCCTGGGACCCATATTCGTGTAATTGTGGAGTGGACACTTTAGTGATTAATTTCAAACCGTCATTGCTCTGCCAATTTAGAGAATGTCTTGACCGCATCAGTGGCTTTGATAGTAGCTTGGGTGTCTGTAAATATAGCAATATTATAGCACTGGATGTAGAGAAATCTTTCAGCAAACGGAAGGCTTCCCGAATCGCAGGAAGCTCCGCCTCGAAAGCACTGGCAGAGAAAGTTTAATTTTTCTTCTTTAACCTGAAATATTTGAATATCAAACTTACTTATAGCATTAAATAATCATAATATAGAATAGACACCGAATACGTTCGCCGCTACCCTGTCCTAACGTCGCTGCAATCGCTTTCCATGATTAGATCCATAATTGAAAATGGTTTTTGCATCGGGTGTAAATATCCCAAAATAATCCCATAAAGCCCCAAATGGTGTTTTTTTAATTCCTATGAGACAGAACGTGCAACAACAAACGAACAGAAAGTATAATTCCAACCCCCTATCTTTTGGGGTTGTTTAGGATTGTTCATCATTGAGATGTTTGAATTTATTTTCGCTTGCATTTCCCAAAATTTATGTTTCAACGTTTTATTTGTTGCATTGCGTTGAGAAATTTTAAGTAGCTCATTCGGTCTGATGTACTTCTCTTTTGGAGATGTTAGTACTTCATCTATGGAAATTTCGTGTTCTTCGTTTTCAACATAGGATTCGCTTCGCATTTTGCGGACCGGAGATGGTAAATTTACTTCACAATTTTGATATTCTGTTTGCCGCTAAATCTTTAGGTTAGGTTAGGTTAATGGGTTGACGAGAGAAGAGAAACTTGCACCCGTCACACTTAGATCAATGTAGATCCATTGTGATGCCCCTTGGGGGTTATACCTATGAAAAACCTATGGATGTTCAAGCCATCCGGAGGCGATTATGAATTTATGCAAATCTTTTAAAGACTTGTCGGAAAGTTCTTCTAAATATTGGAAGAAATGTCTTCCTAGAATTTTGTTTCTGATTTGACAGAGTGCTGGGCAGTGACAGAGGAATTGTGGAGCATCCTCATGCACCTCCTCGTAACCACAGCGTCTGTAAAGGTCGTCCGTGCTGAGTCTCATCTTCTTTGTGTGATATTTCAGCATGTTGTGTCCGGTAATTATACTCACGAGAGAAGACAAGGATTTTTTACTCATTTGTAAGATTCTCTCGGTTTTTTGTTTGTTGTAGATTGGCCACATTTTCCTGTTTGTGACATGGGAGTCGAGCGTGGTCCATCTCTCATTTGCTGCTACAAGTATTTTGTTCCCAGTCGCTTGTCTAAGGTTACAGGGTACGATTTTTACTGTAGTGTCTGCTTCGTTTAGTTCAAGTGATGTTCCTTTCCTTGCCAGTTCATTAGCTCTTTCATTTCTCGGCACACCTTTATGTCCGGTAATCCAGTAAAGTCTTACGTCGTGCTGTGAACCCGTAGCGCGACCTACAAGCTTCGATTTTATGTCAATGGTAGAAATCGCTTTTATTGCCGCTTGGCTGTCAATGAATTTTTAATTTTAATTTTGGTGGGGACGACGGCCCCTATTTATTTTGCTTAATAACAAGCTACAACAAATTAACAAACTAACAATTTACTTAAAAACTAAGTTAAAAGCTTTGTCTTAAAGCTAAGGATTAAGAAGATTGAGTTTGAGGCTGGGACTGTTGCGGTTAAAATCGAACTGGATCAGGTTTAAGTTAACTTTCCGCAGCATACGGGAGATTGGTTCATTGGAGCCATACATATAAGGTGTGGTGGGTCGGAAGATAGAACAAACGGGGGCATCGTAAGTTACGTGGGTTAGTGTTGAAGAAAATTAGGTTGTAAAGAGATGCGCAATCGATGGAGCCTGAGAGTAGTCGATGAATGAAAAGAATTTCTGTAACATCTTTACGTTTCTCAAGTGAATTCAGATTGATAAGGTTAAGACGGTTTTGATAGGGAGGCAGAATAAGTGGGTCGTTCCAAGAAAGACCTCGAAGGGCAATCCGAAGAAAACGACGTTAAATGTTCTCGATTCTTGACACATGTCCTTGCTGATACGGGACCACGCTTGACTGGCGTATTCAAGTAAAGGACGAACAAAGGTAATGTAGAGGGAAAGGTAATATTAGCGTGTGGTAATGCCCTCATTGCAACCTGTGACTGGGTTTCCAGCTTCCAGTTTGGTTTATTCGAAGGGCACTACTTGCGGATGATTCTTGTACAAAGAGGTCTAGGGGTTTTAGGTAGAGTATTGTTTCCAGCTCCATTGTAGCGGTTCTTCTTCTTATTGCCCCAGTGGTGCCAAAGCAGGCCATTCTTTAATTTTTTGTCATAATCTTAAAGTTGGTGGCTTTTTTCGTCCCTTGCCACCAGACCAAGTTGCCAGTATCGGTCTTACTACTACCGTGTAAAGCCACATGATGAATTTAGAGCTTGGACTTCAGGTTTTACCGAATATCCTGTTGCAGACATGATATGCTATCATTGCTTTCTTTGTCCTTTCCTTTATGTTGAGGCTCCAGTTTAGTTTCCTATCTAGGATGACTCCCATGTATTTGACGTAGTCAGAAACTTTTAGCTGAGTCCTCTCAATTGATGGCATTTTGAATTCCGGTATTGTCCTTTTGTTTGTAAAGAGAATCAATTCTGTTTTGTGTGGATTGACGATAAGTCCGCAGTTCTTGGTCCAGGTATTGACCATGGATAAAGCATTTTCTCTTTGATCACCAAGAAATTTATTTTTGAATCGTATTAATAATTGAAAATTTAAATGGAAAAGCCGCCGTTTGTCGGATTTCTGAACTATTTGGTTTGAAATTTAATTTCAGAAGTTATTATTTAGTTTTGTTTTGTTTTATAACCTTAGCTACCTACTATAAATCAAGAGGTTTTACCCTTCTTAATCTCCTGATTACATTCTCTGTATTTAGTAGTTGTGTTACTTCTAAATTAGCGTGGTTGAGAAGCTTAACTCTATGTCTTTGAACAACTTTCTTAGCTTCATCTTCAACCATTTCAATAACTAGATCTCTATGTAGATCGGCGTTTCGTATGTACCATGGTGCATTAACTATGTTTCGTAGTTTATGTTTATTTTGGAAAGTTTGGATTTTCTGCAAACTTGTCTGGCATGTAAATACTTAAATTCACATAGGTACTTTTTGTCAAAGTGATTCGCACATAATATATGTATGTATGTATATATCATTTCATTCTCTATTAATTTAGTTGAATTTTTATTCTTCCCGTCTACTGTCTTTTGGCAGAGCAAACCTAGAAATGCCATTATTTTTTTTATTTTCGCAACCTCTGTAATCACAAGATTTCATTTTGTTTTCAACGTTAGCAAACAAAAAACAAACAAAATGAGAAATCAATGAAGTTCTCCAAAAATTAAAAAAAATATTCCGCAACGACTAACGGTTCCTATCAATAAAAGGACCATTTAAAGGAAAAATCAATGGTAAAAAAATGAGAAAAAAAATATCCCGCATATTAGCAGGGCCAAACAATTTGGTGTAAACATGAAATAATTACAGTAGTACTCGTAACTGCCGCTCATCCTAACGTCGCTGCATCGTCATCGGTGTCACCTTTTACATGTAATTATTTAATGCTTATAGTATTGATAGGGAATGCAGTAAGGCGTTAAAGGAACTGAAAAACACCTGCAGAGGAAGAAAAATGAAAGATAAATGTGAAAATCTTTCTTCTTAGAGAGCTCAGTAAAATCAATCTTCACAGATGGGCAAATAAGCAGATTAAAGAACCCAAATTCCAAATTAAATTGAACATATGTCGTCCAATGTTCAAATCATCAGCTATTTGAAAAAAAATGTTCGTTGCTGTGGCCATCGATTTAAAGTCAGTGTGCATTGAAAAGGACTATTCAACCAGGTTAAATATTTGTTTTTTGGATGCATATCTTATTTCGACTTAGAAACTTAAACAAAAACAATGAAAACTAAAAATATTCAAATAAAAAAATATTGAAAACTTAGAGAATCAAAATACATATTCTACAGATTTCATTTCTTCTTTTATACGCAATAATCACCTTCGATGACATCACATTTCAATTACATTAAACTGTCAAATATACCTTATCATTGACATACTATAGTATGTCAATGTACCTTATATTCTTGTAACATGGGCATGTCACACAATTATAATTGGGGAAGTGCCTTACCACAATCACCATAGTTTGCACTCATTTTGAAGAATTGTGGGGGGGAACACATACTATCACACATATAACACATAGCTCCGTAATTGAGTCCTTTTCTCCACAAAATTTAAATTAAACTATAATATACAGTTTTAGTTTTTTATTTATTTATTTTTAATATTTCCATACTGATGGAACAGAATTTCTTCGAGAAAAAATAGTCTTACACCTTTAAACAAAGGATACATAAACTTCCTCCAATACTCCGATTTAACGAAAGCGAATAGAGTAATGGATTGGAAATCAACAACAATTTCAATGAATATTTTATAAAAAGTGTAAAAGAAATTACTAATTCAATTAAAGATGTTGAATATAGAAATAAAATATGCTTGATTGAAACCAGTTTTACATTCAGTCCAATAACAATACACGAACTATTATAGAAACAATATGTAAAGAATTAAAAAACGAATATAATTTTGACAAAATAAGCAATGATTCTAGACAATTTTAATTTATTTGGGGCACAACATTTTAGAAATAGTCAACAAATCCCTTACAACGGGAGAATTCCCCATATCGTGGAAGAACTCGATGGTCACACCAGTGAAGAAAGTGTCCAAAACAAAAAGAAGTGAGGAGTTCCGACCCATAAACACGCTATGAACAATGGAAAAAATTATTGAATTGGTGGTAAAGAAACAGCTGATAATATATGAATACTTGGAAAACCAAAACGTACTATCCGAATATCAATCAAGTTTCAGAAAAAACTACTCATGTGAGGCAGCTGTAAATAAATAAAATGGCGAAAGAAAGAAAAAAACAATGGCACTTTTTTGGATTTTAAGCGAGCTTTCGAAATTATATATAGTATAAGGGATAAAGATAATAAATGGTTAAGATCTTTCCTAACAGACAGAACACAGCGGACAAAAGTTAACGGAGATATATCAGATTTCATAGAAGTGAATCAAGAGTTTCACAAGAGTCAATATTAGGTACGGTGTTATTTATTATATACATAAACGATATGCCAAAAATAATAGAAAGGTGTAAAGTTGTGCTATATGAGGACGATACACTCATTTATGCTGAAGAAAAACACGTAGATGAAGACAGAAATAAATTAACAAGTGATATTAGTCAAATAACAACATGGCTGAAAATAAATAAATTAAAATTAAATGAACAGAAAACTAAACTAATGGAGATACATTTGAACAGTGAAACAGTTCTCAAAATAAACGACAGAAGAATTGAAAACGTTAAAAGTATAAAATAGTTGGGGATGAAATTGAAAATGCACGAACACACAGAGTATATTTGCAAGAAACTCGGCAAAAAATTGGGTTTGTTAAAAGAATACACAAAAAAAATTTCAGACTAGGTCAACAAAATTCATCAGCTGCTTAGAATACGTTAATATATAAAGGATTAAAGTTTTTTTTTATAGGCTACTAACCGAAATTAAGGAAGAATCAAATTTTAGAACATATAAACGAAAGTGTATAGAAAATATAAAAGCAAATACTAAAACATATTGGAATAAGACTGAATGTTATAGAAAAATTAAAATTTAAATATCTATTTAAGTAAATACATATATTATTGTTATAAAGTACTAAAAATAGTAATAAAGATAATACTACTACTACTATAAAAGCCGAAAAATCCGGCATTTAAACAATGTTTTATCAGTACTGTATATAAATACATATATATAATAACTAGCTTAAGCCTCGCCTGCTTCGCCAGCCACACACACCGCGTCGAATGCATTTTTTTGTTGCACTCAGCTGTATGTACCACAACAAAATGTCTTAAGTTTATTTCAATGTTTTTAAATGTTTTTGAATTTTTATTTTTGCCTATCACGTTTGTTCTGCAATTATCTACATTTTAAAATAGGTTGAAAAATAACGGGCGGTAGAGGGAAACATACGCATTTTACCACTTAGTTTTATATATAAAGATACGTCTACTAATGACCATTAAGAATTGTCAAAAAATGTCACCAGAAAAAAACACAAAAACCGAATACCTATAATTTTTTCGCTACTCATCGCGCCGATGAGTGGAAACGTGAGAACAGCCAATATGTGTACAACTTAAAGTTGTCATATTCGACATTTTCCAAGTTATAGAAACTTTTCTGCCTTCATATACGAAGTTTTTGGAATGAAGAGGAGAAGATGCTTTTAGGGCATTTAGTTACGGTGTAGTTTTATCTTAATCGTTCTAGTTTATATATAAACAAAAGGAATGTCGTAAGGAATGCTGTATTAGGTGCCAAACTTATTATACCGTCTTTAAATTTGTAAATGTTTGGCGGAAAATGGGACTTTCATAGATAAAATTAAGAAAACAAAAATAATGGGTTGCATCAACAGCAAAAAAGAACTAAGAGAAATTCAAGCAAATTCAAACAGATCGTCAAATGTGTACCGCGTTTATGCATGTCGAATTTCATCGGATTCTGAAACAACTCAGAGTGGATACCTTGAACTCTCTCCAAGGGAGCTAACGTTTTCACCTGAAGTGGGAGAAACTGTGAAGTGGGCTCTTCAACATTTGCGACGATATGGTTGTACTGGTGATGTTTTTAGCTTTGAAGCCGGTAGGCGCTGTATGTCCGGTCCTGGTATTTACACTTTTCGCTGTCATAACGCTGAAAACATGCATCAACTATTTCGAAGTTATGTAAACACAGTTGCTAGAAATGAAGAGACTACGCCTATGGTCTGTACCGAATTCCCGAATACGCTTGACTTGATATCAAGTTCTAACGATACATATTTAGAGCCAACTTCTACCACATCCAGTATCCTATATAATAGAGCGAGTCTCGTGCGTCGAGATTCAGCTCAAAGTAGTCCTCTGAGTTCGAACTTAAATTCCCCTAGTTCGTTCCAAGGTGTTAACTTTACAAATGAAGTTATACATTTAAATTCACAATCAAACAAGCACAATTACCCCAACAGCAATGTTTACCAAGAGTTCCCAATAAAACCAAATGAGTTTAATAATAATATACCTAGCAAAAAGAAAGCGCTTGATGCGCCACCACAAGAGGCTGCGCCTAATGTACAACACATAGATATTGATATTTTGCATCCTCGAAAATATTTAGCGTTAAATGACGAACATATGTATGAAAATGTAAATGGACTTGAAAAATCAGAGAGTTCTGAAAGATGCTATGAAAATTTCAGTAGTATTGATCTTCCTATTTTGATGACCGAAAAAGTCAAAACACCAACAAACGAATGTGGTGCTGCGGTGAATTATATAACATTAGACTTAGTCCAATCACCTACTTCCACTGACTCATTTTCATTGAAAGTAAAGCCACATAACACAGAAGTAATAGCAGCCAATACTGTTTACAATAAAAAAGAGAGTGCAAATGATACTGTTAATATCACTAAAACGCAGGAGTATACCGGCAATAATAATTTGTACCTCAGGACAAACTCGGAGTTAAGTAGTAATGTGAGTGCGCTTTCTGGCGACAACCAATTGTCATCCATGGGCTATTCTACAATCGATTTTATTAAAACATGTGCTTTGATCAAATCTGTCCCTCCTAGTGATGCTGACTGCCAAGAGTCGCGGATAACGCGGCATAGTACATTCGTTCTAAAAAACAGCTCGTTAAGTGATTAAGGTAAATTCATGAAATATGTTTATTATTATTATTAATTCTAGGTACCTATGTATGTATTCGCATTTTTTATTTTAATGCAAAACAAATAATTTAATTTGACAATACTTTTATTTACATAGGTGGCGCTACAGTGGTGGACCTGGGCCTCAACCAAAAAAGCCTCTTCAGTTAGCGCGATCTTTGGCTAAATGTCTCTAGTTGCGCACTCCAAGTTGGTTGAGCTCCTCTTCCACTTGTGCGCGACACCTAAGGCGAAGTTTTCCCTTATCGCGTTGTCACTCCTGGTTGCATTCCAAGACTCTTCGGGCTGGACCGTTGATGTCCATTCGCTCTACATGTACTAGCCATCTTAGACGATTGGTGCGTAGTTTTCTCACCAGGTCGATGTTACTGTACAGCTCGTAGGGTTCGCTGTTAAATCTCCTCCAAATCCCGTCAACGTAAATGGGACCGAAAATCTTCCGAGGAATTTTGCATTCAAAACAGCCAAGGATATCTTCATCCGTCTATGCCTCTGCGCTATACAGCAGGATTGGGATGATGAGGGTCTTATATAGAGTTTCCTTAGTATTTCTTGACAAGGCATTGTAACTCAATTACTTTCTTAGACCAAAGATATAGCGATTGGCAAGTGACCTCTTCGTTTGATTTCTGATGTGATGTTGTCAGAGTTTATAGCGGGGCCGAGGTACACAAAGTCTCTAACTATCTCAAAGTTTTAACTATCTATTGTGACGTTCTGTCCGATTCATCGATGTTGTGTGTTCCTTCTTGTTGCCAGCATATACTTGGTTTTGCCCTCATTCACAACTAAACACATTTTTACCGCTTCTGTTCCAATATTTAAACACACCAGTGACCGCACGCTGTTAACTGGTGTTAACTTGCGAGTTTCACACAATTTTGTATGAAGTTGAAAAAATCACATGTCTTTACCTAGCAGTGAGCGTTCTGAATCGTGATTCTGCACAATCTTAGGAGTTTGGCAGGGATGCCAAAACTAAACATGGCTCTGTGTAAAAAAAAAATAGATAAAAAGATAGTGAGTATCAATCTGGATTTCTTGGGTTTTCTCCAGGACCTGCCGTAGTGTGAATATTTGGTCGGTTGTGGACCTACCGGGCCTAAAACCGCATAAATAATGGCCAATCGGATCTTTTACAAATGGTTTCAAGAGCGGCATACGACCGATAGGATCTTCTATGCAATGTTAAGAAGACTGATGCCACTATAGTTGGCGCAGTTTAGAGGGTCTCCTTTCTTGTGGATCGGGGAAACGATGTTCGCTGATGCTGCATATTTTCCTCCGACCATATCTTGGAAATGAGTCTCCACCATATCATCCCCCACTGCGTTAAATAGTTCGGCTGATAGGGCATTCCGTTCAGCAGCCTTGTTGGACTTGAATTTAGATATTGCTAGCCTTACTTCATTCTGATCGGGTAAACGGAAGTCTTGGTTTTCATCGTCCAGGTTGAATGATTCATTCTGATAGCAGAACTTAGCTCCTTGTTCATCTCTACAGTTCTCTGTTCAAGTCTTATTGCCTTGACACGTTCTTTTTACTTTTTGGTAAAACTTCCGAACATTGTTCCTGGAATAGAAACCTATCTAATTCCTCGATCGCGCGCTTCTCGTAATCTTTCTTTTACCTCCGGTGAAGCCGATGTTCTTCCCTCCTCTTTTTATCATAGAGCTCACGAGTCGCTCCCGTCCTCCTGTACAACTCCGTTTCGTAGGTGATTTGTTTTGCTTCATGTGCTTGCCGACATTCTTCATCAAACCAGGAGGATGGTCGGGTGAAACGAAAGCACATCAGTTGCGGCGTCTCTAATGACTTTTTGGCAACGATGCCACTGGTCTTCAGCACTTGATGCTGGCTGCATAGGATTTCGCGAGAGGTTGTGGCGTACGCGATCAGCAAAGATTCTGGCGGTTTGCTGCGATTACAGCCGTTTAACGTTAAACCTCCTCAAGTATTTTTTCGTTGTTGTGGCTGACGTCTATCGTAAAATGATCAATTTAGTTCAAGGTTTGATGATCTGGTGACTGCCAATTTCCCTTACGAATGTTGAGTAGAGGAAATCGTTTGCTAGCTATAGTAACATTACGTCCCGCAGCAAAGTCAATTAGCCTACGTCCGTTTCCAGACGTAGTGTCTTGTAGGCTATGCTTTCCAATTGTTTAATTAAAATACATTTGGTATCTACAGTCGGACTTCCCTATAAGGAACTTCTATACAACAAAGCTCTCTCTATTACGAATTTTTTTCAAGTACGCAGCTTTTTCGTTCTACTTTAAGTGTGTTTTGATATCCTTATAACGAATTTCCATACAGCGAATTTTTCTCTACAACGAACAAATTTTGTAGCTGGAAATCGAACTCTCATGCGTTTTTGTCTACATATAACGAATTTTTCATTTCGCAGCTAATGTGTTTGAATCTCTAAATGTATTAGAAGATTTTGTTGAGGAACAAAAATGGAAGAGTGTACCCCAAACTGAAATTACTGATTACTATTAATAAAAGTTGATAAAAAAAAAATTCATAATTACTGTATAACGAATTTTCTATATAACGAAGTGATTTTCTGGTCCCGAGCGGATTCGCTTTTGTTTGACTGTATTATAAATTTCACACATTGTACTTTGTTTTTTTGAGAGAATAGTCACCTTAGCTTGGATAGGGGGATAACTATATTAAATAATCAAAACTTAGATCATTGGTTGTGCAATAAGATCTGATTTTATTGAACAAAAAGCCCTACCTACTATTTATACAAATATTATTGTATAAATCGAATATTAACATTGGGCAATATCCCATAAAAGTTGCTTATGCTAGACTTTATCAAATAAATTGTTTCAAATTTGGGTTGATTTTTTTGTCTTTTACGGAATCGTTTGTTTCGAAGTGACAAAATAAAACTCCCGCCGAAAAAAGTGACTAAGCTGCAATATTGGAGTAGTAATATAAGGGTTAAACTGTTTCCGTTGTTTTGAGTGATACTGAGTCGCAATTAGTGACATGTGCCCGGACCCAACTTCCAGGTATCTTATCTTCCTCGCTGAAGTAACTAACGTTGGTATTTCTTGATCGAGTCTTATGGAGATGTTTGCGGATGACAATGCTTGAAATGAGGGTGATAAAAATTATTGTACATAATGCTCCTCCCAAATACCAGTACTTATTTTCCTGTGGGATCCAGTCATTATGATCAATTTCACTTGAAAGTTATGCCTTGAGGAGCGCGATGCGTGGATCAGTTCGCTGCTTTGTATTTATCGCGATGTTTGGTGGGGGTAAGCTGTCCCTCATTGGGAATGCCTTGATTTCTGTGTTTATTTTCTTGACTTCTTCGATTGGAGAAATTGCTTCAAACAGTTTGCTGGAAATTTTGCAACCTAGGAATTTTACCAGGCTTAAGCTTTTTAGGAGTGGTGTAAGGGAGTCATCACACACCAAATTAACTTTATTGGCACTTGTTCGAAAGATTTTTTTTTATTATTTATTTATTTATTTATTTATTTATTTATTTAGCAGAGCTTTGCTATTTGAATTCAATTTTACATTTTACAATTTGAACTTGATCTAGGGTACATTTTTGTATAATTCATAATATATAAGTAATTTATTTATTCGGTTTTAAAAGTACAAAATACTAAGAATCCAAAAAAATACAAAAAATCTTTATTGAAGAATGATTTAGATCACGCGTGACTGGTGATAACAGACTTGCACAGTGTTGCCTTTATAGTCCTTATCGAATCTGGTTTGGGTTTCTGTTTCTGTTTCCAAATAAGGGCATAGAGTTCTGGCGTCGCGGCTTGGGTTCTCAAAATATTATCTTAATGGCGTGCATTCCAATACTTGGGTGTGGGTATCCAATGTGTTATCTGTCTTGATAATAGCGTGTATTCTAATGATCGGGTGTGGTAAGATAATGTCAATGAATGTGGGTATTCAAAGTGTTAACTTATATTTTTATATTTTTTATATTAGTCAAGAGGATTAAATAGATTACAACCTTTATATACAATACTGTTTAATAGTGCGATAACCTAAATCATCTCTGTTTCTTAAATGGTAAGGTTGAGAATCTCACACGTACCTCAGGTATTTCTGGAGGTAATTAGGTAACATACCATATTTGATTTGGATAAAGTTCGGAAGAGTACCCATCTCTGATTTTTTTTTAATTTTTTGTACGTATAGCCTAATATGTCAGAAGTAAAAAACCAAAGCGGGTTTTGGCGCAAACTACTGGAAAAGACATGCAAAATTTGAAAATCCTGGATACAAAAACTTAAAGATCTTTTACACCCTAATTAGGGGTTGCGAATCGAACGTTCGACTCAAGTCGAACTTCTAGGCGAATTATTGTCGAGGTATTGTTGTTAGCGAACATTTTTATTCAACTAAAAAATCAGTGCTGACAACGAGAAAAAACATGAAATGTCTTTTGTGTAGAGTCAAAAGTGAAATTGTTTAGATTTTTAATTAATTTAATTTGAGTTTTAACCGTTTTCAAGTGCAAGGTGGACAGGTTTAAAGAAAATGATCAGTAGCATGGAACTCTTCTTCACAGATGTCCCCGATGAAGAGAAAAATGTGCAAATGAGAAGACTGCGCAGAGGAATTATTTATTTATTTATTTATTTATTTCATCAAATGAGTGTACATCAACTGTTCTCTTTAGATTACTAATATATACAAATACAAAATAGAAACTTAAAAATTACTTAAAAATTAAAGCCACCAAGGCTATGTAATAGCAAAATTAAGTTATTTTTAAAAGAATCCCTACTGAGATGAAAATCTAAAAGACTACAATAATTATTGGAATCTCGAAGGCACCTAGATTTTGGTTCATTGTAACCATAGTTAACCCTGTGATAGGGTACATAAAATAAGAAACGCTCTCTAAGAGCTCTCGAAGGAGCATAAAATCCAATTAAAGAAAGGAGAAAAGGGCAATCAATATGAGAGTTTATTAAATCGCGAATAAACATTATAGAAAAATACTGCCTTCTTACGAAAAGAGGTAAAACTCCAAATAATTTACACCTCGTCTCATAAGAAGGCATTTCGATATTCCAACGAAGTCTACGCATGGCAACCCTAATTAAACGTTTTTGGATCTTCTCAATTCTAGTGGAATGGATATCATAAAATAGATTCCACACAATACAACAGTACTCCAGATTAGACCTGACAAATGCAAAAAATAGACATTTAAGCGTTTGAGGATCCTTGAAGTCTTTAGAATTTCGTAAAATAAATCCCAGCATTGAATTACTCTTGCTCAGTAAGAACTCAATGTGCTTGACAAAAGTAAGTTTGCTGTCGAAAATGACACCAAGATCTTTTTTGGAGGAGATAATAGACAGCGGGATATTATTGATCAAGTATGAAAAAGGAATTAGGGAAAGGTTACGACAAAAACTAAGGCTTTGACATTTAGAAACATTAAGGTGAAGGTCATTATTATGACACCAAATCGAAAGTCTATCCAGATCACTTTGTAGAAGAGAACAATCAAGTTCCGAGTTGATAGGTCTGAAAATTTTCAAATCATCGGCAAACATGAGACATTGCGAATTCAAAAACAAGCCGGGAATGTCATTTATAAATAAAAGGAACTGCAATGGACCGAGATGACTACCCTGAGGTACTCCAGAGGTTACATAAATGGGTGACGAGATTGTGTCATTGATGCGGACGTATTGAATACGATCCGTTAGATAAGAGCTAATCCATTTTAGTAAGCTAGAGTTGAAACCAAATTTAGTCAGCTTGCAGATTAAGATCTCATGATTAACGCGGTCAAAGGCTTTTGCGAAGTCAGTGTAGATGACATCGTACTGTAAGCCTTTCTCAAAGCCATTCAAGACATAGTGGCAAAAAATAGAGAGATTGGTAGCAGTACACCTACCAGCGACAAAACCATGTTGAAAGGGAGAGATAAATCTTTTTAAAAGAGGTGTTAATTTCTTATAGACTATACTTTCAAAAAGCTTAGGTATGGTCGAAATCTTACAAATAGGACGATAGTTAGTTACATCATGTCTTGAACCAGACTTATACACAGGAACTAAAAAAGAATTCTTCCATGTCTTTAGAAAATGACCCCTTTGAAGAGATAAGTTGAACACTAAACAGAGAGGTACAGAAAATGCAAGGGAACACTTTTGTAGTAAAATTGGCGGGATGCCATCGATACCAGGACTTTTATCTAATTTTAACAAGGACAGCGCTAGTTGAACCTCTGAGATTGAACACTCAAGGTTTCCAACATTTGACTGGTTACAAGACGATGGGGTATCGTTTGTAACTTGTGAGGTAGGTGTACCGGAAGTATAGACAGACTGGAAGTGTTTGGCGAACATAGTTAAAAGATCGGAAGAAGATACAGTATTAAGACGCATACAGCTAGGAATACCATTGGATTGCCTTTTGCTATTGATAAAGCTCCAAAAACATTTACTATTAGATTTTAACTTAGATTCGACAGACTGAACATACTGTCTGTAAAGGAACTTATTTAAGACATCAAATTGAGTTTTAAGTAACCGATATTGCCTTAGCAGATCCGGATCATTGTTACTTTTACGGAACTGCTTATAAATCTTATTCTTCTTATTATTAAGATTAATAATTGTGGCATTGAACCAAGTAGGTTTAGTACCTGCTACAGACTTTACTTTAGGTGTAAACCTATCGATTGCCACTTTAACTGTTTCAATAAATAAATTATAGGAGTCATTTAGATTTTCATCAATAAAGTCAGCTGGCCAATCTATACCATTAATATAATTAGAAATATTGTTGAAATTGGCTTTAGCATAATTGTACTTAAAAGTAGTCTCACATGAATACGGTTTAAAGTATTGATAAAATTCAAATTGCAAAGATAACGCTACATGAAAAACAGAATTACGAAAAAGTGGAGTGAAGGAGTTTCTAATACTAATACTAAGCTCAGAATCAACAAATACCAAATCAAGGATATTATTAAATTCATTCTGAAAATAATTAATCTGACGAAGATCAAGCATCCATCATAATTAACATTAAATGGAAAAAGACTAGAATTGTCGGAATCAAATGACCAAACTAAATTAGGCAAGTTAAAGTCACCAAGAATGATAACATGCTGATGATCTCTTAAGTTATATAAAAGAACAATTATCAATATGGGCTTTATATAATAAATACGGACTCCTTGGTGGTATATAACTTACAATTACAATGACTTCAGTGCAACGATTAAGTTTTATACTAACAGCTACTTGGTCAACATCGAAAGCTGCAGCTGGCAGAGGTAGGTTAATTTCATCACAGCGCCACAGGGTTTGCACAGCGGCCAATACTCCACCACCCCTCACACAATCAGTAATAGCTGAAGATCGGTTTTTGCGAAATACTAAGTATTGGTCTTTGTTGAACATTTCTTCATTATGATGGTTTTCATTGAGCCAGGTTTCAGTAAAAACAATGAGATCGTATTGACCAGATGAGGAGAAGAGTAGAACATCACGCAATTTCGTACGAAGACCGCCAGTGTTCTGATAATATAAGTTGAAATCTAATCGTTTTTTGGATGCGACAACACAGGTTGAGGTACTGGAGACTTTGTTGATGTAGTATTCTTTATTCGAGGCACATATTCATGAACTAAAGTCCCATCAGGCCAAAATTCTCTTGACAGTAGAAGTTCAAGGTGAGAATCAGGAATTAGCAGTTTAAAAGATGCTATCTCGCGGGGCACTTTAAATTTGTATTTGATGCATTTGACTGATGACGGCAATGAAGTCCTGCTGCTTATGTAGTTCATTACATCATTTTCTGTGGTAGCAGAAGAAAGCCTCGAAATAAAGATTGTTTTTCGCCACCAGATTGAAGGATGAAGGTGATTGAGAAGAGGATTCCTGACACGTAGATGTATGAGGTAGAGAGTCTTCGTTGCCAGTAAGTGGAGGAATTAAAGAAGAAGAAGCATCAGTTGATGGTTTATCACTTGATACGTCATTAGCAGGAGGATCCACAAGTGAATTTGAGTTTGACCGTAGAACTCTCTTTTGCTGTGGGGGTACCAAGGTAGAGTCTATTCTGCATTGTGACATGGTTGACTCCTGGGTAGGAACGACCACGGTATGAGATGGTTGTTGCGGTGGTGATTCCAATGTTTTTTGTTTTTGTTGTTTAGATTTTAGATGCTGACTTTTAGTTGACAGTCTCTGTTCCAGAAGCGGTTGTTCAGCTTTTTGAGGATCAAATTTTTGAATTCGTGATAGCTCGAATCCTTTAGAGTTATCGGATAATGTGTAAGACCAAAGTTATTGCTTAGACATCTGCTATACTTTTCTTTACAGGTTTATCATGTACTTTCGATTAAATAAAGCAGCGTTTGTGTTCCTCTTAAATGAAATAAGAGATAGTTTTCGTTTTAAACGTTAAACAGGCATTTCGCCTTAAATTAAGTTGGCGTGTGTGCTACGATTTTTCGCTATTAGACTAGCTTTGGTAACGACTTTGATTTAGGAGTATCGCAGCCCACAGTTTCTGTTATTTTATCGGAAGTACTTAAGGTGTTGGAAACGAAAATTTGCCCGGTTTGCTATCAGACTAGCGTTGGTAACGACTTTGATTTAGGAGTATCGCAGCCCACAGTTTCTGTTATTTTATCGGAAGTACTTAAGATGTTGGAAACGAAAGTTTGACCGGTTTGGATAAAAGCTAACATGTCTGAGAGGGAAAAACAAAATGCTCGACAATATTTTTATACGAAAATAAGAATACCAGGAGTGATCGGATGCGTTGACGGGACTCACATTGGAATTGTGGCTGCTGTGCGGCTTTCAATAGCTCCAGTTTCTCCCTTTCCACTTCATATGACTTTCTTGTGTATCTTGCTATTTCTAACAAAGCATTTTCAATTGATTTCGAAGTAACGAGGATCTCAGTTTGTGTCAATGTTTGGTTCTCTAAGATTTTTAGTTGGCGTCCTCCCTTACTTCGTTATCTTTCCTTGCTTTATTAGTTCTAGGTAAGGAAGTCACATTGACGGGAGTATTCTCCTGCTCTTCATCAACATTATTTTTCTCTATTGATATTAGCACCGAATTGTCTTCAGTCACTCCAAAAATACTGCCAGGTTAATCGATGGCTTGTTGAGGACTGAGTAGCCCGTCGACAGCTTTTCAAGAGGTGACAATGAGATAGTTGAAGAAGGCCCACCTCCGGTACCAGTCACTTCTTGTTGGAAGCAATTTTTTTCTTTAATTTCAACTTGTAATCCAACCAAACCTTAACTTTCAAATTTTCAGCAAACTCTCAAAAGCAACTCACGTGCAGAAGGACCCAAAGAATTTAAGTCAACGGCGAATTTTTTTGGCACTTCTTTGATGAGCCAAATTGTCCCAATCCCTTTGCCATGTTTGGGTTTGCCTCCATCAACTCGACCAGCTTTTCAAATTGGCGAGGATTGGTTTTCTTAAAGCTTGAGAAACCTTATTTTTCTGCTAATATATATATTTTTGTATTAATTTATATTTTTCTTGCTCCACTCATGTCTTGTCACACAGAAATTTTATTCGGGTGATGTTGACAAAAAAAAACGAAGTTCTGGTCGAACGTTCGCTAACCGTAATACAGCGAAGTGATAATTTGCCTAAATTTTGACGGTTGATACTAAAAAATTTAATTCGACTACTTTTTCGTTCGATTCGCTAACCCTAATAGAAGTGTAAAACTAGAATTAAGGACAACGAACTGAAATATAAAGCTTTGTAGGTAATCCGCTTACAAGTTTTGAAGATATCATCAGTTTTTGGAAAATGTGCTCATATTTTTAGGGAAAAAGGTTTTATTAAAAAAAAAATAGTGCCAAGCTAAATTTTTTTAATGTATTACGAAACTACATTAAGACCTTTTTAACGGTATCAAATATGATATATTTCTTGCGTATTACTTAGTATGAACGGATCATTTCAGTTCAAATCTTAAAATTTGATCTTATGTCGCTTTGTGAAACGAAAAAGGCCGAATTTTGAAGTTCACTTCCATAGAGTGAAATAAAGCCGCACATGAAAGTAAGGGCAAGCAAATGTGTCCACATTGATAAAATGATATTAGGCCAATTTGACTTTATGTCACTTATATATATGCATAAACAGTGGAATATGTATGGTGGGCATGCTGCCCCCCTGCGAACCCCCCTGCTTGGGGTCAGTGTTGGATTAGGGCTAGGTACGAGGTTGGGTATATTCGAAGTTTCTTTAAATCATTCGAAACATTGACTTTGCATACACCCAACCTCGCACCTAGATACTTCAAATCTAAACAAAGTAAACCCCCCCTGCTTGGGGTCAGTGTTGGATTAGGGGTAGGTACGAGGTTGGGTATATTCGAAGTTTCTTTAAATCATTCGAAACATTGACTTTGCATACATCCAACCTCGCACCTAGATACTTCAAATCTAAACAAAGTTTGTTCTTATGTCTCAAAATAATTCGGTCTTATGTCGCTTTCTCAAATTGTCGTAAGGCCAAATGCTAGAATTTGGCATTATGTCATGACACCCCACGAAATAATTGATGACGCATCCACCGCCACGACGACTCAATATTTTGCGTATGAGCCCCTGTTTCTACAAATCTCTGAAATGCTGATATCAATCTGTATGAATTATAGTTCCAGGTCTTAAATGTTTTTGAATCAAATTGATCAAAGCTTTTATTTTCAGGGCAAATCTCTGACCCAAGAACGCTCAGCAACACGGCCCCGGTAGTATTTACGACAACCAATTTCGCATTCGTAAATTACTATAATTTTAGCAACCTCCTATTTGGCCCTCTTCTTATCTTTACTTGGGGCCGTTATTGATAGTAATGGAAAAGCTTTTGTTTATACATACAAATGCGAATCCCAGTCATTGTCACTCCTAAGGAAATAAACTGTTCGTGTTAACTAATGTGTTGCAAGAAATATAGCATGTTTGGTACCATTAAAATGTTTGGTCCTAAAATGTTGTTTAGTAATACAGTAAAAAAAAGTTACCTTGGTACTATTTTTTTTTATTATTATTATTATATTATACAAGGAATTAAAATTACATGATAATATAAAATATTTGACGAACCTAGCTGCGGAGACTATTGGTTCTATAGTAATTAAATAGTAATGTTTGTTTTGTTTAGAAATTCAGTTATAAGCTTAATGATTGTATAATTGGTGTCTTTTAGTATATCGTAAATTGTTTTGTTTTTAAATAGGGTTTTAATAATAGGGGAGATTACGGGGCAATTTTCTAATATACAGTGATGAGCGAAATTATAAGGCCAGCCTTTACCATATTTGAAAAAACGAAAAAACTAAGGACCTCGTGATATTTATGATAAACTTTAAATCAGTATTAATTGATTCAAATTTCAGAAATATAAAAATAACATAAGTTACCCAAAATTTATACTTTAAGTAAAAAAAAATAGTGGTATTTAATAAATTAACGTAGGACGGTGCTGTCATAGTGCCCTAGATTTTATGAATGGGACCTACACCCTGATAGGTGTATTTAATAGTGTATTTATCGTTATGTGCCGCAGTTGGCGGTCTCCGCACTAGTGAGCTGTAGCAATCAGAATGAAATAAATTTACTTAAGTCTCATAAGACCAAAGTATATTGCGGCATCTCGATTCAGTCCAGCTGCAATGCTTTTCTGCAAGAAGCAACCTTTTGTCAACATTCTTTTTCGACAGGAGAGGTACCTTTCTTGTGCTTCTTGCTTTTTAATTATTGGTTATAATATAAGAATCTTCCTTCCGTATGGTAGAAGTGTCGACGTCTTGGTTAAATTCCTTTTACAATGCGCAGGATGAAGCAAAAGGTTAATCTTTTACATAGCGCAATATCCTCTTTTGAGAGAAGCAGACATTTTTGGCTTTCTTCAACGTGTTTCTGACTTAGATTGCCAATGGATTGTATTTTCAACTATTGTCTTCGAACCCACAACAAATTGGACAATTTTCCGGTTTGAAAAAAAGTTATTATGCAATTTTGTTATTTGTTTCCTCATCTCATCGCTATAGTGCTATGCTCGACCCATTTTTTATCACTAATTTTTAATAAATTTACAAATTTTATTTTGTTTTGTAAAATTAAACTCTTATCTTACCTATTAGGTTAAAAACAAAAATGCTTGATTTACAGAGGCGATATAAGAGGCGTCCTTATTATTTTGCACAGCCGAAACAAACCGCTTTGCGGAAACTTATGGCATAATTTGGAAAGCAGGCAGAATATTTGGGTGTAGACAATAATACTTTGTTTTGCAAACCGTAAAGCTTAAGATCCCATTAATTTTCTTTGCTTCGATTAACCATCACAGGGATTTTACGCTTATGAAACATTTTCGTAGAAGTGTCCCTATTATTTTTCACATCACTGTATGTACTAAATTCATAGTTGTGTTGCAGGAGTCGCAGATTCGTGGATGATTTTTTGTAAGAAGGTGTTGATGAGAAGCAGCTGTGTGTTTAGATAGTTCATGTATAATCGTGTTTCGGCAATAAAAATCGATGCGATATCTAGTAGATTACCTATACAGGCAATCGTACCATTATCGAGAGAAATGTGCAAAAGATGTGTTTGATGATGTCTTTGATCCGTCCGTGAAAATTAGATTCCACCCATCTGATTTCAAGTCTGATGCGATACTCACAAAAAGTTGACGATATGTTGCGTCATTCGAATTTTTCTTTCCATAGTTTGCTAGGGTCAGTATCATAGATTCTGACCTGATAGACCATGAAGGGTGTCGTGGAGTAGTGCTCTGGCTTTTTCCCTAAAAATATGAGCACATATTTTATTATTATTATTTTTATTTGTTAACAGAATAATTACAATGTAGTTTCGTAATACAGTAAAAAACAAGTTACTTTGATACTATTTTTTTTAATAAAACCTTTCTTCCCTAAAAACATGAGCACATTTTCCAAAAATTGATTTATATCTTCAAAACCTGCAAACGGATTACAAAGCTTTATATTTCAATTGGCAGTACTTATTTGTAATTGTAATTAGCGGTATTATTTATATTTAAGTTTTCGTATCCTTACTTACTTAGGTGGCGCTACAGTTCGGGCCTCAAGTAACAAGCCTCTCCAGTTAGCAGTTTTTTGACTAGGTCGATGTCGCTGTACAGCTCGTATAGTTCGTCGTTCAATCTTCTCCTCCAAAACCCGCCTCTTTTTCTCTCGAAACGACCAAGGATATCTTCATCCGCTTTCGATAAAGTCCATGCTTTAGCGCCATAAAGGAGGACTGGGATGATTAAGGTCTTATATAGAGTCTCCTTAGTTGTTCGGGATAGGGCCTTACTTCTCAATTGCCTTCTCAGCCCAAAGAAACAGCGATTGGCAAGAGTTATTCTTCGTTTTATTTCTGCCGAGGTGTTATTGTCAGAATTAATAGCAGAGCCGAGGTAGACAAAATCCCTTACTACCTCAAAGTTATAGCTGTCGATTGTGACGTTCAGTCCAATTCGTCGATGTTGAGTGTATCTTCTTACTGACAGCATATACTTGGTTTTGCCCTCGTTTACCGCTAAACCCATTTTGCAATACCAGCGAACGCACCGGTGACAGCTCGCTGTGTTCTACCAATAATGTCAATGTCGTCGGCGTAAGCTAATAATTGCACAGACTTCTGAAAGATTGTGCCTCCTGTGTTGGCTTGTGAGTTTCGCACAATTCTTTCAAGTATGATCTTAAAGAAGTCACATGACAGCACGTCACCTTGTCTAAATCCTTTTTTGACATCAAAGGTCTCGGTGAGATCGTTACCGACCCTGATGGAGCAGCGAGAATTCTCCAACGTTGTCCTGCACAAGCGAACGAGTTTCGCAGGTTCGGCCTTAAAATCGATGAAGAGATGGTGGGTATCGAGTTTTTTCCAGGATCTGTCGAAGTGTGAAAATTTGATCGATTGTGGACTTTCCTGGTCTGAAACCCCACTGATAGGGCCCAATCAGGTTGTTGACGAAGGGTTTCAGACGTTCACACAATATGGCAGATAGGATCTTGTACGCGATGTTGAGGAGACTGATACCTCTGTAATTGGCGCAATTTAGGGAGTCTCCTTTCTTGTGGATCTGGCAAACGGTGCTGAGTTTCCATTCATCAGGTATACATTCATCTGACCAAATTTTAGAAATGAGTTGGTGTATGCTCCCTACCAAGTCATTTCCAGCTGCCATGAACAGCTCGGCTGGTAAGCCGTCAGGTCCAGCAGCCTTGTTGGATTTGAGTTTGGATATTGCTATCCTCACTTCGTTTTGGTTAGGTGGACGGAAGTTTTGGCTATCATCGTCTATGTTGAATGGTTCCTTCTGCCTGACAGCGGAATGTTGGTCTTCGTCGCCGTTATACAGTCTGCAGAGGAAATTTTTCCATATTCTCAGCACCGACTGTGACTCTACTACGAGGTTTCCTTCTTCATCTCTACAGGCTTCTGTACGGATCTTGTTGGCCTGACACGTTCTTTTTACCTGTTGGTAAAACTTCCGTACATTATTCCTGGAGTATAATCTCTCAATATCTTCGATCGCGCGTTTCTCGTGCTCTTTTTTCTTCTTTCGGAGAAGCCGATGTTCTTTCCGTCTCTTTTGCTCGTAGAGCTCACGAGCCGCTCTCGTCCTTCTTTGCAGCGCCGCTTTGTATGCCTCTTGTTTAGCTGCATTTACTTGCCGGCATTCTTCGTCAAACCATGGGTTTCTTTGTGGTGGTCTAGCGAAACCCAGCACATCAGTTGCGGCACTTCTGATGGTATGTTGGCAGTGTTGCCATTGGTCCTCGGCATTTGATGCTAGCGGCATAGGAGTTGTAGCGAGATTTCGGGATACGCGTTCGGCAAAGGTTCTGGCGATCTCTGCGATTGCAGCTTTTCAACGTTATATCTTCTGACAGTATTTCTTCTTTGGTTTGACGCCTAGAACGAATTTAACGTCATATTTAGGGCATTGCTCGTAGGTTTTGTGGAGGAGCTCGTAGAAACATTCTTTGGTGGCGTCGTCTTCGGTGGGAGCGTGAGCGCATATAAGGCTTATGTTGGCGAATTTAGCCTTGATGCGAATTGTCATAAGTCGTTCGCTCACGTGTCGAAAGCTTAAGACTTCTTGCCTAAGTCTGCCGCTTATGACAAATCCACATCCGAATAAGCGCTGTTTCTGCTCTCTGTAGCAGTCACCATAATAGATGTCACAGTTTTTCATCCTTTTTTTGCCCGGTCCATCCCATCGCACTTTCTGGATGGCGGTGATGTCTGCCTTATAGCAGACTAGGGCCTCTGCTAATTCTTCGGCTGTACGCGGTCTGTTAAGGGTCCGAACATTCCACGTGCAGATCCGAAGGTCGTTGTTCTTATTTCGATTGCTGGGGTCGTCAACAGTGAGTCCATCCATATCCGAGGCTTGTGAATTTTTCGGAACTATTTGGTTTTTCCGTGGTCGGGAAGTTACCCCTACGCACAACCCCTAACCTGGAGGGCCAGTTCCCTTTTATACCCCTAGGACGAGGGGCCGGATTTTCCGGAGTCAGTAATCCACTTCGGGGATATGAGTGCTGCCGTTGGTCCATTAAGGGCTCATCCGTCACCAACTCTTTTCCAACACCCTGGCTCAGTGTTGGAGATCCCTATAGACCTGGAATCCGAATAAGTCAGAACAGCTCATATAGGGATTACACTAGAAAGTTCGGCCTGACTGGAACTGTGGACGCCACCGTTGATTCCATCTAGAGAATTCATCCGCTGCCGTCCAGATACCGAATGTAAGTGACAATAATTCTATACGTGACTATTACTATTTAAACTTTAAATTTAAACAAGTAAGTGCAATTAAAAGACATATTGCAAACAATGAATAATAAAAAGGACACAAATGGTGCAAATGTAAGAATGTATTTGGACACTTTCGAGGTATGTGGCAACCTGTTAAATGAAATTATTAATAGTTCATTAGTTCAGGGAATCTTTCCCAGTTGTTGGAAAGAATCCATTATTGTTCCGATACCAAAGATAAAAGGCTTTAGCAAAGTTGAAGATTTCGGACCTGTAAATATGATGAAGCTAGAAAGTAAGGTCATTGAAAAAGTAGTGTATAAACAGTTGCAAAGCTATTTGGAGTCATTCAACCTTATATCATGCTATCAATCAAGATTTCGCAAAAACCATAACTGTGAATCGTTAATTAACTTAGTTGTGACGCAATGGAAGATAAATATTCATGACAAAAAAGTAGTTGTAGCAGTATTCCTGGATCTAAAAAGAGCGTTTGAAACAGTTGACAAGGACATTTTAATCAAGAAACTAGAACTCTATGGAATAAGAGGAACAGAACTAAAATGGTTCAAATCTTATCTTGATGCCAGAACTCAGTGAACTAGAATCAACAACGTCGTCTCTAACACCATTCTGGTATCATATGGAGTTCCTCAAGGATCGTTGCTTGGAGTGTTGCTGTTTTTGCTGTACATAAATGACATGGAGACGGTTGTGCATTTTCGAAGTTGGTGCTTTTTGCAGATGACGGATTGCTGTTTATTTGTGCTGACTCTGTTGACGAATGCATTATTAAAATAAATCAAGACCTTCAAAGCCTACAAGAATGGTTTAATGTGAATAAATTAAAAGTTAATGTAAATAAGACAAAGGCAATGATTCTGAATGGTAGAACTGAAATGAATGTATGTATAAATAACGAAATTATTGAAAAAGTTAGGGAAATAAAATACCTAGGCATTGTTATGGACGATCAACGTAGTTTTAACTCTCATGTTAATTATGTTTGCAAAAAAATAGCTAAGAAGTTACATTTTTTTGGAAGAATTAGAAAACGAATATCCTATCTGACGTCAGTAAAAATATATAATACAATTATCAAACCGCATTTTGAGTACTGTTCAAGTATCCTTTTTATGTCAAATAATCAAATGATAAACAGATTACAAAAGTTACAAAATAAAGGAATGAGAATTGTTTTAATGTGTAGTAGGTTAACTCCAATTAGAGAGATGCTAAATAAGCTTTCATGGATGAGCATAAACCAGAGTATTTTATATAATGTGTTAGTATTTGTATACAAAATTAAATTTAACTTATTGCCAAATTATTTAAGTAATTATATAACATACGTTAGTGACGTCCAACCATTTGCTTTAAGAAACACTAATAATTTTAGATTACCAGACTTAAGAAACCTTAGAGCGAGGAATATGATATTACACAGGGGACTAGAAATATATAACAGTTTACCGATTGTATTACAAAATGAACAAAGTCTACCTAGATTTAAGCAATTATTAATTAGTTATGTAAAAAACAGATTTAATTGATAACATGTACCTTTGTAATGTATTTTTAAATGACACATATTTGCCAAATAAAACATTTAAAAAAAAAAAAGATTAATAGGAAGTGTCTTAGTGAGAAAACACTCCTCCCCCCTCTATCTTTTTCTACCACCAACGACCTTCCAAAGGGGTTGGTTACCCAATCTCCAGCCGAGGTACTAGGCACCCAGCAGCCACCAACGCGGAGGTGTAGAGTAGGAATTGATAGTGAGAGGCTAAGGTGAGAACGCTTGTGTTCCCATATATTACGCATCACCATCCTTTGGCCACCAGGAGTTTTCGTATCCAGGATTTTCAAATTTTGTATGTCTTTTTAGTCCTTTCTAGTAGTTCGCGCCAAAAACCGCTTTGGATTTTAATTTTGACATATTAGGCTCTATGTACAAAAAATTCAAAGTAAATTTAAAAATAATGAAAACAAAACATAACACAGGTCTTCAGTGGTTTTGGTGCGGGAAAGACTAAAACGGTTTTTGAGTATGCCCCTTATGCTGATTCTAACGGTATATATTTTTCCCTTAAAACTACATACGTATAGTTTTTGAGATATGCTACTTTAAAAAAATGTCTTTTTCATATTTTTAACCGTTTATTTATTTGTTTGAACGTGGAAAAAGTAGCTTTTTCGGGATTTCTTGGAGTAAGTTTACTCAAGACGTTTGATACTCCAGCAGTTATTAGTGATCATATGTTCATCCCATCGACCCTGGTACGGTTCTTCTATATGTTTTAGGTCCTGATGATATCGCTCGCCCCCTCACTGTAAAAGCCAAAATTTTCAAATCTATCCAAATGATTGTGGAGATAGTATTTAGACATTGATGCTCATATTACAACTAAGTATTTTAAAAGGTATTTTATTCAAGGTCCCTGATAAGGTCACTTAAAGCGGTTTGAGTAAAAAGTATGGGTTTTGATAATGCTGTTTCAAAATCACTGTCTTTCTTGTAGCTAGTACTGCCTTTGCTACGTTCAAATATATTTGACATCTCCTGAATGAGAGACAGGTCTCTTAGCAGATTTCAGATCGCGGTACGTCATTTTTTTGTCGGTTAACACCACGCAGATCGACTAAGGAAAAATAGCAGTCATCATGGTTCCTTCGGTTCCTTCCACTGATAAAGTGTGCAGCCTCACTCGGATCTCAACGGATCCATTGTGTTCCCCGGTGTGAGATACCTGAAATGAAACAAGACCATTATTAACAAAACTTAAACCATGTCGGAAGCGGCCCTCCTAAACCATCCGGTTTTCGTGATGAATTTTAAGGTGGTTTTAGGTGACGTGTTAGATAGTTCGTTGAGGTCGTTGATACCTTTATAAGGGTTGAGTATCTTGTTCTGTTGAGGCTTGGGCATTCGCAGAGGAAGTGTGTTGTGTCTTCCTCTACTTCCGGGTCGCCACAGCCTCTACATATGTATGTACGTCTATGGTGCTGATTTTCATTCTTCTGAGGTGGCTCGCCATTGAATTGTGGCCTGTAAGAATACCTATGAGAAGGCTCAGCTGTGGTCTATTCAGCGATAAGAGTTCTCTAGTCCTTCTTTTGTTGTATTGGGCCCAAAGTCTTCTCTAGACGCGGCATGAGGAGAGAGTTCTCTACCTTATGTTGGACAAAGTGATTTTGGTCATGAGGAGGCTAATGGGCTTTAGGACTGAATGGTCCGGCTAGGTCTTTTGATTCTGATCCCTTTCTCGCAAGCTCATCGGCCATTTCATTCCGGTGGAGGCCCATGTGTCCAGGAATCCAGTATAGCGTGATGTTGTGCTTTGAGCTGAGGGATTTGAGTTCCTCTTTGCATCACTTGTTCAATTTCGAGTTGGTTGAGATGGAGGTAAGGGCTTTGATGGCTGCTTGACTGTCTACGTAGAAATCGATAGGTACGTTATTATTCAGAGTGGATAAGTCCCGGCAGGCCTCGGTTATACCATAAACTTCCGCTTGAAACACACTAGCGTGGTTGGGTAGTTTCAAGGACCGGGCGATTGGAGCTGCATCTGAAAAAATTCCTGAGTCCGTACCTTCTTCCATTTTTGACCCATTCGTGAAGATATGGAGTCGGGATTAATGATATTCCCATTTGTCCAGCTCTCTCTGGAGGGATATTTGTGCTGTGTCCGAATTGATTGTCTTTCCACATAAGAGTTTGTCGGAGGCTTAGGGCGCTCTTAGCCGCTATTTCCTTTGTAAAGAGATCCTGTGGGCAAAGCCCTAGCATGGTTTCAAGGGCAACGGTGGGTGTCGTTCTAATTGCGCTTGTGGTACCTACACAGGCTAGACGTTGGATCCTTGTGAGGGTGTTTAGGTTTGTGGCTTTTGCACTGCGGGCCACCAAACCAAACAGCCGTAATTAAAGATAGGTCTAACGATAGCAATGTATATCCAGTGGATTCTGGCTGGTTTTTGACCCCATTTTTTTTCCGAAGATTCTAATACATGTGTAAAAACAATCGAGGCCTTCAACGTCAACGATTGTGGGCAAAAATTTACCTGGTGCTAATAGGACAACATCATCAGCATAGGCAACAGCCCTAACCCTATTTTGGTCTAATCTAATTAGTATATCGTTGATCACTGGTGATAAGACGCCACCTTGGGGGTACCGCGCGAGGCCACAGCCTGAGCTTGGCTACTACCCAGTTCTGATTTGATGTTTCGTGCATTGAGCATGCATTCAATCCAATCTGATAAGGTAGGATTCACGTGCCTCTGGTCTAGTGCTAATCTGACTGATTTCAGGTTTACATTGTTAAAGGCCCCTTCAATCTACAGGAAAGCTGCTAATGTATATTCTTTATGGTGGAGTGATTTCTCGATTATAGTAATCACCTTATGTAACGATGTCTCAACTGATCGGCCCTTCATATAGGCATGCTGGGCAGGTGAGATGTCCCTTGGGTTAAGTTTGGAGCGAAAGTGTGTGTTTAATATTCTTTCTAAGGTTTTGAATAGAAAGGAAGTTAGACTGATCGGTCTAAAATCCTTTGCTGTGGTGTGGCTGGGCTTTCATGTCTTGGGTATAAAAATGACGTTAAATTCTCCCCATGATTTGGGTACATAGGTGCAGCTTAAGCAACCTGTGAAAATCTTTGTGAGCTATGGAACGGAAAAAGCCTTTGAGCTTTGTAGCATCATGGGGATAATCCCGTCAAGTCCCGTCGCTTTATAGGAGGAGAAGGTGTTAATGGCCCATGCTACTTTCTTTTCGTGAATTATTTGAGCGGTCGTATGTGTTTCCAAACTGCTGACCCTCTCTGTGAGGTGTGAGTTTGTTGAAGGAGCAGCTCGGGAATTGGGTGTAGATGAGTTCTTTTAAGGTATCAGAACAGGAATCCGTCCAGGAGCCATCTGCTTTTTTGAGGAATCCCGGAACTGTTTGAACCTTTGTCAGAACTTTCCTGAGTCTGGCAGCGTCTTTGGTGGATTCAATATCACTCCAGAAGTTTTTCCAGGCTGCTCACTTTGCGTATGTTGTTCTATTTTTTGAACCTCCCTTTACTTTCTTTTTAGTGGAGTTTTTGTGTTTTTGGCTACGTTGTACAGTCTTATCGCTTCTTTTCGTAAGGACGCCAGTTTGCTGGACCACTAAATGGGGTTCCTTTGTTTCCTGCCTTTGGATAACAGACAGGATTTTGAGATGGCGCTTTGGAAGGATGTATTAAACCGCTTTACTTCTGATTCAACTCAATGGAGTTGGCCGGGTGGTTGGATAATGGCGTATATGATCGCGCTATTTCGTTTTTGAAGTAGACCCAGTCCGTCCTCTTGGTATTACGGTAAGGCTTTGGGGTGGGTGCATTTCCGTTAATCATCAATTTAATTATGCGGTGGTCTGAGAAGGAGACCGTAGTGGAGACTTCCCAGTTGGTGATTTTTAGAGAGTTTGTGTTGGTGGGCAAAGTAATGTCAATGACCTCTTCCCTATTTTTAGTAACAAAAGTGGGTTCAGACCCTATATTTACTACACACAGATTGTACGCAATAATGAACTCTAACAAAGACTCACCTCTCGTGTTGGTGTTACTGCTGCCCCATTGGATATCTTGGGAGTTCGCGTCGCAACCGATCAGCAGATCCCATCCTTTCGCGGCTGTCCCAGTAACCAAGTTCCCAAGGGAATCGGTAGGTGGTGACGAGGGATAGTCGAAGCAGGTACACTGACGCGATGACGAGTGGCTTGTTGTTGGCCCTATCGAGTTTGGTAGGCGTCTGGTCGTTGTTGCTGTGGAATTGTTTTTCCAAGATGCAGGTCCGTTGCTTACTATTCGTTTGGCCCTTCTCGAAAAATAAACTTATAGTCTTTGGAGTTTAAACCGCAGATCTTGTTGTTTGAGATCCACGGTTCCTGGATGAGGGCAATGTCAATGTTGTTGTTCGTAGCATAGGTTACGAGGTTGGCGCTGGCTTACTGTGATGAAGGTTGATTTGTATCAGCTTCATCATTGTCATCAGAGTTAGTTGGCGTAGGCGCCACCCCCGGTTTGTCAGAATATATCCTCACCTTAACCATATTGAATCGACCGCGTACTTTAAATCCTGTCGATGGAAGTTGCATAATTGTCTCTCTGTTGAGCATGACAACAGCATCTTGATCTGTCTCGGAGAGACAGGACTTTCCAGTCATCCGTATGGGACTCAGGGTTAAGATCTTTGAGAAATTGTTCCAAACGTTCCGTAGAGAGATGAGCGTCCCCGGAATATGTATCCTGGCTTTGGGTCTTGTTGGTAAGTCTCTTTTCTCTGCAACCGTAAGACGAATTGTTTCCCATGGCGTTTCCAATTTGCTGAGACGTCCTCTTTGAGCCATTTAAAGGTGAATTCGTTTTGGCACGAGAGAATGCGGAAACCTTTAAGGTTGGAGAGTTGTCCAAACAATGGGTTTTGGCACGACTTGTTGCATAGGGCTGTGGAGATGCGGTCCATGAGGGCAGACTCCTCGAATTGTCCATTGCTCGTCGTTTATCTTGACCTCTGGGTTGTTGGCGTCGACGACTGCAACTTGGAGGTGTTCCGTAGCAGTAGTTGCTACGGGGGCTGCAGGACTAGAAGTCCTTGGCTTTTTCCTCTCTGTTGTTGGCGGGGTAGTTGAGTAGCCTTACCTGCCCCTTTTCGTAATCCCTTCTGACCCGGATTGTTTGTTTGCGGTTGATGAGCGGCATTCGAGACCCTAATTTTGAGTCTGTCTGAGATCTTACTCTTTTTTGGAGACTCTGCACTCTTGACGCGTTTGTTTGTCCCTTTGCGTTCTTCACCTTTAGTCACAACTCTCTTTTCTTCACGGCTGGTTCGTTTTACTGAGTTGGTGGGTTCTCTTTTCTTGTCCGGTCTTTCTGTTACTAGTCCCGTTTGTTTGCCGGAGGCCTTCTCTGCAGCAGCGAGATGTCGTGCCCCTCTGAGCTGGTGTTTGTCGCGCGGATTAAGGCTGTCAAAATCTTTTGCCGCAAACCTACGGGCGGTGTTCTTCAGGATGCCAGAGGAGCCGGCTCTTGGAGGGGTTTTGCAGGTTGTGGTTGGCGTAGATGTCATCGTTTTTTGCCGGTTATCAGGGCATTTCGATTTTGTTACATCACTGTAAGAAGGCCGCATTTGAATAGCCGTGAAGTCGTTATCATTACTGGAACACCACAGGTAGTCGTCTTCTTCCTCCAGTAACATCCTCTCTTCTTTGGATTTGATACTGCTCCAGTCCGTATCCGGTTCAGAGTCATCCTCAAAGAGTTAATTTTTGGATACCACGTGTAGCTAGGGAAATTAATTGATCTGCACAGAACCCCATATTATACAGATAAGGCTAAATAATCCGAAGGGCGCCAGGTATTCGGATACTCCGTTAGCGACTGAGCATAAGGGCCCTCAGCTTGGTCGATCATCAGCACGGGTCGTATAACACCTTGATCCGGCCCATAGGAAGAGAGAGTGGGGATTCAGACACGGGGGGAGACAGGAGATGGGCTAGAGGGTAAGGGGTCGGAAAGATTGGGAGGCGAAATGATTATCTTTGGCTTCGGTCTCCTCTGAGGAGAGTCATTGACTGTACTAAGCCCCTACACAAATGTGGTTTAATCATTACATTACATTTATATTTATTGCAGTAATCAGCGATATTTGGTTTCTTTATCTACTGAAGACAACAGACAACACCTAAAATTTCTTTCACGGACCCACCTCTCGCGAGCGTCTGACAAACATCCGAGAGTAAAACTGTCAAGAAAAAGCTTCTCAAAATAAAAATTTCCTTTCGAATACTGCATTAAACAGTAGGCCGCTTCCATTCGTGTACAGAATATACCACACTGGGTCTCATGGACCTGTTGCGCCAAAAATTTGTATTTGTATTTGTATTATGACTCCTAGATATCTAATTTGTTGAACTTGTTCTATAGATTCGTTTTCAATACTTAAGTTTAACTGAATACAACGTTTAAGAGACATACATTTAGATTTGTTCACATTTAGTTTTAGTTTGATTGATCTCAACGATAAGTCCTCCAGCAGCAAGGGTTGTTTCGAGACTAGTGGACAACACTCCATTAACGTTCGTTTTTTGGGTTCGACCACAGAAGAAAGATCGAAACCAGTTTAGTCCCTGGCTTTTTGTGTCTTCTCATTTGTTGGATTCATTGACCTTGACAACTGGGGTGACAACTGATTTTTTCCAAGTGGCGGGGAAGGAACCATTACTCATCGACAGATTGATTAACCGTTCTAGGACCGGACCTAATATATGTAGATATTGCATCCAGACACATTTTTACGCTCAAATTGTTGAAGTCTCTTATTTGGCCAATCAATCATAATCCACTTTTTAAGTTTCGGATACTTATAGTTTTAAATTTAAATATCGTGTTTACCTTATCATGTTTACAAAGGTGACTGCTGATATTGATAAAACCTATCAAATTCCGTGTTGATCGTGGTTAAGTTGCCGGTCCTCAAAAGTGAATCGAATGCGGAAATTTGAAGCAGTTCCTTCCAGCAGCCATTCAAACGTTTTCCTTTGACCTTATCGTAGATTTGGTTGCCCCGGTCAATGTCTCGTTGTCTGAACTAACCACAATTTGTTACACGAAGTCTCCATTATATAGACGAATAGCATGGGATTCGATGTTTGGGACGTTGTCAAAGACATATTTGGAAAACATCTTTTGTTGATAGTAAATAATAAGGATGCATCGGGTAGAGGTGGCAATTTACAAAAGTCCAAATCTTGGTTTATTCGATTAACATGTTTTTTTTAGTGCTTTAATAGGGCGTATGTTCATGGTATTTTGGTGATTCCTTTGAATAGAACTGATAAGTAACTGGATGCTCGCTGAGTAGGAATGATGTCGGTGTCGGTATTGTTTGTCATAAAGTTTTCAGCTGGATGATTTGCTTCTCCAAATTGCTATTCGGCTTGATATGCTATACCAGCAGTCATAAGTGGAGTGACGCGACGCCTGGCGGCTAGTAGGAGGATAGTGTAGGTTGGTCCGTTACTGTTTTCAACTCCCATTACTGTACAACTCCCATCCATCTCCGGGGGTATCACAAAATCCAATAAGCTGGATAGGCGTGTCTTTAATTCCCCCGATCCAACGGGGAATTTTATTGTCACTGAGTTGGGAAGGTGTTCCCAATATCTTGCGGGATTTCTGTTGTATTTTCTCGTCTACCAGATCATCCTAATCGCAATTAAGCATCCACAACTTCTGGATCCGTATTCGGAGAAGCATATGTAATTACTGAAAGGATCCAACCCATACGACCGTAAAGCGATGCTGCTACAGATAACAATCCTCTTTTGAAATTGATATGTTAATTGGGGGTTTGGAAAAGGTACACGTCCTCTACTGGATTGTAATTAATCCTCAAAATTTTCATTGCTGGATCGGAGTCCGCTTTGTATACGCTGAGTTTGTTCTGTATCTTCCACGTTGCTTCTTCCTTATTTGCTGACCATTTCTTTAAAGACAGCTTCCCGGTAGCGGCTATCTTTGTGATTTGCTCTTGGTATTGGTCAACGCTATCGACTCCATGAACCAGATCATCCATGTAAATAGAGTTCTTGATAATGTCTATAGTCTTCAAATCTGCAGCGTTATCTTTAGCAATCTGGCGGACCGTCCGTATGGCTTGCTATGGCGCAAAAGTATTCACGAAGTATTCACCTAAAGTCTCAGTTTTATTTGGGCGCCCAGATAATCCTGAATTTCTCACAGTCTGACTTAGGGATAAGAAATTGACGTAAGGTTGTCAAAACGTCTTAAATTACTTCTAAATATTGTTTATATTTCATAAGGTGTTGTTTTTGATTTGTTAAAATCATTAAAGTGAAAATATAGCTAATTGAAAATAAAAACAACTCACAGGGAACCAGGGGATAGTGTTGTTATATGGTTGGAGGATAACAAAGGACAAGTGAAAAACATCGAGTGAAGGAAATCTTTGGGATAATTCCAACTGATGCATAAGAGGTCAGCCATTTGAACTATAGTTTAAGTAAAAATTCCATGCAAATGTTCTGATCAATATTATAGTTTTTTAAAAATCGTTGAGCTGTCGAAGGAAGCCTTGCACACGTTGGAAGCAACAGATCATCAACTTCCGATTACCACAAATCAAGCTTCATTATCAGGCATTGATAAAACGGCACGATTACGATTTCCAAGGCACCAAGTTCTGAGAACGCAGCTTTGTAGTTCTCCATGAAATAAGATCAAAATATAAAGTACCAACAATTTCGTTTCGAGATATCGAGGTTTGAAAATTGAATTTTTCCTATGAAATTTCTATTGAAACTTGTTTTACCGTGAAACAGACAAATTATTGCTCACTTAGAGGCTAGCAAAGTGGGTAGGTGGCTCGCGGATTAAAGGATTTCAAACTCTGGGGTATTCTTCAACTCATACACCGGACGGCCTTCGGCCTCGCATGCAGGTGCTCAGTGCGCCGCTAAGCGGCGTATTTCGAAGTATATATGTAAATACGTGTTCATGTATATACACATATGAAGAAAAAAAAACTAAAAACTATGCGAATAATTTTCGGTTCCACGGTTCTTATATATTCTAAGAGAAATTCCATAGGAAAAAATAAATTTTCAAACCTCGATATCACCTAAACTAGGCGAAAACGAGAATGTTGGTACTTCACATTTTGTGTTTATTTCATCGAAATGTACAAGACTGCGTATTCAAAACTCGTGCCTCGGAAATAATATCCCGGTAAAAACTCTTAGCTTCCATAAATACCACCAAAACTTCGAATTGCACAAATTTGGTGTGTGAACTTTTGGCTGTCTCCCTTTATATTCAGCAACCACAACAAAATATTTATTATTATTAAATTACAATAAGCGCTAGCTACCAGGGCTTTATAAACAAAATGTTTGTTTTTTCCAATAAAATTAAAATTTACATTTTGCCTTTAAATTCTTCTTACAAACGCACATCCGAAAACAGGAAATCTTTCGAATGAATATCCGTAAGAATAGATGACTTTGACGAACACTTTCGGAATACAAAATGCCAAATTTTCGAAAAAAGATTTGGTAAGAATTTTTCTTTCTCCATTCAGATAGTGCATTTTCTATAGAAACGGAATACAAAATAATGCTCCAGTCATACGTCAAATGAAGTTGCCAAAAAACTTGTGATTAACTTTTCTTTTGTTTATATCGGAAAAATTAAAATTAAATTAAAAATAAGTGTAGAAAATCCTGTTCTAAACTGTTCTAGAACAACCTCATTGAACAAGAACCAGATCAGTTCAGAACAGAAAATTCCTCATTGAACACCAAATGTTGTACTTTTCTGTTCCGAACAGTCCAGAACAACCTCATTGAACACAGCTATTGTATCAACAGCAGGAAATTTCGTTTAGCGGTTTTTGCTTATTGTTTACAGTTGTTTAAGTTGGACATAAACCGAAATAAATTAATTCGTCTTGTTTATGGTTTTTAATCTCCAAATTTAAATTTGATGTCCTTAGTTTCAATTGAAACTGTCCTCCAACTCAAATTGTTCGCAATGCCATTCACGTATGGATGAACATAGGCCATTTAATAACAGCAAGCTGCTCCCATCTTCTTTACGTCGATATATTTAAATGAATATTGAATGCATTATTAAAACGTATAGTAATGAATATGTACATGTTTATAAAACTATGAAACTGTTCTGGCGACCAAACTTTTTCACTTTGTGTGTCGATTTGCTAAAAAAAACTCTAAAGCTGTGACCGAGTACTAACTATTACCGAAGCTTGTTTTCTTGTAAGTACATACTGTGAACTTGAGCATACATTTTATGAGTAATTCCTGAATCAATTTTCTCTCTCAACAATGATATATGTAGTGCTTTTCTTTAGGTTAGGCGTTTTAAATTGTCAAGTACAGTGGGTTAGGTTAGCTTAGAGGGTTCCTATGGGATCTTAAACCAACCTAAAGCTTAAATACAATTGCTTATCATTTAAGTCGGTTTGCTTGGAAGTTCTTCAATGTCATGATAGAAATGATTGCTTAGTATTTTAAATTTAAGGTAGTAAACGGATTAACCTGTAAGCGTCCAAATTGTATACACATCTCAGCTTATTGTACATTCGCTCTTGATTGATTTATAATCAATTAGTCATCAACCAATTGTCGTCTTTACTTGATCTGATGTGGTGCATGATTTTATGAATGTTACTCTAAAAATTAGGAGCTCTAATTTAACTCTAATAAAGAAATTAGGAATTAATTAGGTACGCAGGAATTCAGTGAACTCAAAGGAAAATGTTGATTTTCTATCGAAAAGTAGAACAACAGGAGAAAAGTTGTCAAAACTGTCTCACAACAGGAGACTACTGTCTGATTTAATTTTTTATCCACTTGCAAAACGGAAATTCATCTTGCACCACCCATAATGAGAATGTAATTAGGTAGTGATGTTATTCCTTATTTCCGGCCTAAGCATGTATGTACATATAAACATATATACGTACAATCTATCGTTGGTGCCATTGTTTTACGTGATTTTTCGGTACACAGATGATTTTTTTCACACTTGTCTGGTGATTTAATTTTATCAATTGGGGTTTTTAAAGATTCCTTTGATGTTTCGGGAAAGATGTTAATAGGGACACAATTATTGGCACATTAAACGTTTTAATGACCCTTTCTAAAATATAAATTAATTTTTCTAACTGTGTTAGTATCTAGTATGTGCTTATGTACATATGTATGTATGTCCATACATACATATGTACATTGATACTAACTTATGAGTTACTTCTTCTCCAATATTTTGGCACTCCTTTTTAAGACCTTCCTTCAGTTGAGCATTACTAGAAAATTTGTATTTTCTAACCCGTTTTTTAGTTCCTCCACACAAGTGCTCGATCAGATTTATATAAATGATCCATATTCGCAATATGCTTGGAATATATTTTTTTGTTGTTTAGTCGAATCTTTGATACCTATGCTCTTTCTATCGAGCCGTAGCTAGTGTTATCGATGCGCACCCGATGTCTCGGAAAGTACATAAACCGCTTTCTTCCTTTTTGGTTAGATGGCGGAGAGCACATTCCGTGGATTTTTCTTTACTGTAGGCATACTGACTGAGTACAGATCTGGCAAGACTCTCTCTAATACGTCAATACGTCAATAAGTCAATAAGTCTCACCATGATTTTGAGGACAAAGATGTTAGACTTATAAGTTGATAGGATTTAGATAGTATATAGTGTCACACCAACATAGGTCGATTCCATACAATTTTCAACAGATTGTAAAAGCGACTTAGGTGCGTTTTTTTTTTGCAAGCCCGTATGGGCTTGGACGAAAAAAACGACATCGGGGTTTAACAACGTCATCACAGAAACTTGGCAGTACTGTGTATGGAGTGACACCCCAACTCTTCAGCTGTGAGATAAACAAACAAAATTAAAGTGATCAACACAAGCCATAATAAATATAAAGCAGTAGTCCATAATATTCTGAGTAATAACTGCAAGAAATAAAAGGATAAACTAGTAAAATCAGTTGGTTAATTACATGTTGGATGATGTCATCGGACGTCAGTTTTGACGTTTTCATACAAATTATCGATAACACAATGAAAATTATAGTCTGGTATCACTGTTTCTATCTGGGCTAACAGTTTAGCCCCGAAATTTATCTGGGCTTAGCTAAGCCCATATGGGATTAGTTTTTGTTATATTTAACATACAAATTTCCCAACAATCCCATATGGGCTTGCAAAAAAACGCACCTATTGAGAAATAATTAAGATGGACCCTATAAAGTATATATGTGTTTTTGCGATTAGCATCAATAGCGAAATCGATTGAGCCATGTCCGTCCGTCCGTATTTCAGCTCTTTTAGGCCTTAAATTTTGAACTAGGAGGATAAAAAAAAAAGAAAAAATTGATATCTGGACGTTTGAGAGCGAGAAGCAGTGTACATATGTATGTATAAGTGTAAATATTTTTAAAATCCGCCCACTGCCCCGCTTACTTTTTCATAAATTCACTATTTTACATTAAATCGAAAAATGTTGTTAAGGGTAAATATTTGGATATTCAGATTGTCTACAGTTCACCCATACATTGTCTTTAACCACGTCCACTTTTTGGGGGCATTTTCATTAAAAAATTGATTTTGAAACAAATTTCCAGATAACATCCTCAAACGTTCGCAGTTATCGCTGTAGTTCGACAGAAAAATGCAGTGTGTCACGTACAATTTATTAGGGCTGCATAGAAAAGAGGATGAGTATCTAACGATCCGTTCCAGACGGATTGTAGCTTTCCTGTATGTTTTTTGAAAACTTTGTGAATTAACTTTTTTGAGATTTTTTATAAAATTTAAATTTACCTTAAAGTACCTTAAAATAAATCTTAACCTACTTAATCTAAATACGTACATAACTAAATACGTACTTTTTATTTTTGTTTTGTTTTTTATACCCTATCCTAAGGGTATATTAAGTTTGACACATAGTTTGTAACATAGAGAAATAATCGAGATAGACCCTATAAAGTATATATATTCGTGATCAGCATCAATAGCGAAATCGATTGAGCGATGACCGTCCGTCCGTCCGTATGTCACCGCTTTTTGGGCCTTAAACTTTGAGCTAGGACGCTGAAATTTCATATCTGGGCTTCTGAGAAAAAGATACAGTACAAGTGTAAAAAATTTTGAAATCCGCCCACTGCCACGCCCACTTTTTCATAACTTCACTAAATTATATGAAACCGAAAAATTTTGTTAAAACCAAATATTTAGGCATTCAGATTCCCTACAATCCACCCATACAAACATTTTGGCCACGCCCACTTTTTGGGGGCGTTTTCATCACAAAACCGATTTTTTGGCCTTAAATTTTTAACTAGGACGCTGAAATTTCATATCTTTGCTTCCAAGAAAAAGATACAGTAGAAGTGTAAAATTTTTTTACATCCGCCCACTGCCACGCCTACTTTTTTATAACTTCACTAAATTATATGAAACCGAAAAATTTTGTTAAGACCAAATATTTAGGCATTCAGATTCCCTACAATCCACCCACACAAAAGTTTTGGCCACGCCCACTTTTTGGGGGCGTTATCATCAAAAAACCTATTTTGATAAAATTTTACATGTAACATCCTCAAACGTTCGACATTATAGCTATATTTGAGTACAATATGCAATTTGGCCACGCCCACTTTATAGAGAGGAGGATAGGGTATTAGACGATCCGTTCCAGACGGATTGTAGCTTTTCTGTATGTTTTTTTCGTTTGTTTGTTGAGCCAGTCTGTCCTAAACCTTCTAAAGATACTAGTAGCCCGGGCGACCAGTATGCACGATTCGCATACTCTTGCGATTGCTTCGTGTGTAGCTGACTCTATTTCGTGGATGTGTTTGGCCACAGTAACTACGGCGATGTCGTCAGCGAACCCGATTATTCTAACTTCTTGTGGTAGTGCTAGGCGCAGTACTCCGTCATACATAATATGACTAGAAATGGGTCTAGTACCGATCCTTGTGGGAGACCCGCAGTAAGTTGTAGTACTTTACCCCCTCGTCAGTTTGGTACCTCAAATCCCTGTTAGTGAAATAATTTGTGACTATCCTCAACAGGTAGTATGGAGTATCCATTCTGGCCACTGATCACCTTATAAATGACCAGTTTGCCGAATTAAAAGCATTTTCAATGTCCAGAGTCACTACCGCACAACATTTCTTGTTTTCCTCTCACTATCCTTTTCCTTGGATCACTTCAGCTGCTGTATCAACTATTGCCTTTATGGTATCTACGGTACAACTCGATTTTCTGAATCCGAACTGTTGATCTGATGGTGGTCCTTTTTCCTCTGCTATCACGAGCAGTCTGTTTTATATTATTCGTTCGAGTATCGTCCCCAAAGTGTCAAGTAGACATATTGAGCGGTATGACGATGGTTCACCTGGTGACTTGTTTCCTTTTTGTAGCAGCACCTAATGTTGGAGCTTCCATGGTTCAGGAAAAACTACATGGTCTAGACACTTTTGCATCGTCTTTATAAGGATGTCGGAATTCTTTTGAACAGCCACTTTCACTGCTTTATTATCTTCTATCTACTTGCATGCCTTGAATAGTTCCTCCCGAGTAATAACGGGGATGTACTCTGTGTTGGTCTCCCTGATTATGTTACACAGAGTAGGTAGTCTATGAGGGAATAGGTGCTCTATTATGAATCTTAATATACATATCTGGGCAAATTATTTATGGAGACCTATGGCCCTTCAGCTACCCCAAGGGTCTATGTCTGCTTCGTTACAAAGTTGTGTAAAACATATTGTCTTACTACCTTTGATCGCATTTTTTTAAATCGCGTCGCGCCAGCTTGCCATGCAGAATTAATAATAAGAAACCAAATAGATTATATTATCATAAACAAAAGATTTAGGAATACGATCAAATCAACAAAAGCCTATCCAGGTGCAGACATAGGGTCAGACCACAATCCCATCATTGCAAAACTTAAGATTCAACTAAAAAAAAGTACAAAAAAAAACAGAAACAGGAAAAAATTGAACTGAGTCTTCTTAAAAATCAAGAAATACAGGATCAAGTTAAAATAGAGATAAATGAGAAACTTACAAGGATGGGTATAGTCCAAACTGTTGAAGAAAATATTAATTCGAGATGGACGGAGCAAATTCTACTGGAGACGGGGAAAAGACATATGAACAACATACATCAACGGCAAAGACAGGTGTGGATGACAAATGAAATACTAGCACTAATGGAAGAAAGGAGGAAAAATAAGACGAATGAAAATAGATACAAAGAAATACAAAGACTTATAAGAAATAAGATTAGAGAGGCAAAGAATAGGCACTTACAAGAGCAATGTGAGGAATTAGAGACACATGAGAGAAATCATGACAGCTTTAACTTGCATAAAAAAATAAAAGAAATTGCTGGTACTGGAAGAATCTGAGGGACCGGAAATAATGAAAGAAGAAGTCATTAAAGTACTAAAAGAGTCCAAAAATAAAAAAGCAATACGTCCAGATAAATTACCAAATGAACTTCTGAAGCTTATCGATGAAGAAAGTATCCCCGTACTAGTCAATCTGTTCAATGCAATTTATAGATATTGCAAGTTTCCTAAAAACTGGTTGCAAACTACCTTTATAACATTACCTAAGAAAAGAAAAGAAAAAGCTGTACAGTACTGTGACTACAGAACAATTAGCCTAATGAGCCATGCGTTAAAGATCTTCCTAAAAATAATACACAAGAGAATATATAATAAACTTGAAAATGACATTAGCTCCTCCCAATTTGGGTTTAGAAATGGTCTTGGAACCCGCGAGGAGCTGTTCGCTTTCAACGTATTAGTTCAACGAAGCTTGGAGATGAACAAAGACGTTTTTGTATGCTTCGTAGATTACGAAAAAGCCTTCGACAGAGTGCAGCACAACAAAATGATAGAAATCCTTGAAAGCAAACATATAGATCTGAATGACAGCAGAGTGATCAAAAACCTATATTGGGGGCAAAAAGCAAAAATAGTAATGGAGGGAGAAGAATCCGATGAAATAGAGATTCGTAGAGGAGTCAGGCAAGGATGCATTCTATCACCATTACTTTTTAATATGTACTCTGAAGAAATATTTAAAGAAGCAATAAAAGAAAGTGACGGTGGAATGAAGATAAATGGAGTCAATATTAATAACTTAAGATACGCGGATGATGCAATAATAATAGCAAGCGACATAAGTAAATTAAGTAATATGATGAATAGACTCAATAATGTAAGTAACAACTACGGACTATCCATAAACACCGCCAAAACAAAGTTTATGGTATTAACCAGGAAACAACAAATACCGAACTTCGAAAGAGTCAACAACTTCAAGTATCTAGGAACGATAATTAATGATAAAGCTAATCCTAGTAAAGAGATAGAGTGTAGAATAGAACAAGTGAGAGCGGTTTTCTCTAAAATGAAAAAAGTATTCTGCAGCAGAGAAATAAACTTAAAGATCAAAACGAGAATGGTTAAATGCTATATTTGGTCAGTGCTGTTATACGGGGTAGAAACTTGGACGCTTAAGAGAGCAATGATAAGAAAAATAGAAGCATTTGAAATGTGGATATATCGAAGAATACTACACATTTCTTGGGTAGACAGAATAACTAACGAAGAAGTGCTACGACGGATAAAGAGAAAAAGAGAACTGATATACCTAATTAAAAAAAGAAAACTCGAGTATCTAGGACACGTCTTACGTAACAACAAGTACAAACTTCTGCAACTTATTTTACAAGGAAAGATAGAAGGAAGATGTCAAACCTTCGGGAGTGGCTCAATCTTTCCACCACAGAAATAATAAGAAGTGTGACAAATAAACAAACAATAAAAATGATTATTTCCAACCTCCGTAGCGGAGGGGAACTTTAAGAAGAAGAAGAAGCTTGCCATGCCATTTATTTTTGCCCGTACAAAGCCATCAAACTGTTCATTTGGTTTTTTGGAAGGTATGTTTTCCACATATCCATATTGTAGCTTATTTGTTGTTATTGTCGAGAGCTTCATAGGGCTCACTAATCAATAGTGTGTCCGCTTTCTCGTCCTTAGCTATCTGTGTCAGGAGGTCCTGAGCTGTCTTATTTCATGATGTTTTGCGTGAGATAGCTCTCCTAAAGAGTGCGCATTTATTGCTACCGGCAACGTGTTGCGCATCTTCTAGGTGATACTTTCTGCAGAACATGCATGAGGGCTCCTTTTCACAGTTCTTTGCGATGTGGCCTTCTGTTGCACATTTTCTTCTTTGCGTGGAGCAGCCTTCTTCGCTTTTACATTGCCAGGCTAGGTTACCAAATTCCAGACACTTGAAGAATTTTTTAATTAATGTTCGTTCGTTCATGCGACGTTGTTCTGACGAATCACCTCCTTTGCTTTTTATACCCTATCCTAAGGGTATATTAAGTTTGACACATAGTTTGTAACATAGAGAAATAATCGAGATAGACCCTATAAAGTATATATATTCGTGATCAGCATCAATAGCGTCCGTTCGTCCGTCCGTCCGTATGTCACCGCTTTTTGGGCCTTAAATTTTGAGCTAGGACGATGAAATTTCATATCTGGGCTTCTGAGAAAAAGATACAGCACAAGTGTAAAAATTTTTTAAATCCGCCCACTGCCACGCCCACTTTTTCATAACTTCACTAAATTATATGAAACCGAAAAATTTTGTTAAGACCAAATATTTAGGCATTCAGATTCCCTACAATCCACCCATACAAAAGTTTTGGCCACGCCCACTTTTTGGGGGCGTTTTCATCACAAAACCGATTTTTTGGCCTTAAATTTTTAACTAGGACTAGGCTTCCAAGAAAAAGATACAGTACAAGTGTAAAATTTTTTTACATCCGCCCACTGCCACGCCTACTTTTTTATAACTTCACTAAATTATATGAAACCGAAAAATTTTGTTACGACCAAATATTTGGGTATTTAGATTCCCTACAATTCACCCATAGAACAGTTTTGGCCACGCCCACTTTTTGGGGGCGTTATCATCAAAAAACCTATTTTGATAAAATTTTACATGTAACATCCTCAAACGTTTGACATTATAGCTATATTTGAGTACAAAATGCAATTTGGCCACGCCCACTTTATAGAGAGGAGGATAGGGTATCAGACGATCCGTTCCAGATGGATTGTAGCTTTTCTGTATGTTTCGTCATGCAGTTGAATCGCAGAGAGCTCATTGAGAGCTCTGATACTTTCAATAAAGTCTCGCATCGCCGTCATTTTGCCGTCTTCCAGCATTTTTACCAGCCGTCTTATTTGCTCATCAAGTTTGTGGAAATCAGATTGCTGGGCGTGATCGACTATCTTTACTATTTCGGGTGACTTGATTTGTTCTGTGCTCCTTGGCCAACTGGTGACCTCAGCATCCTTGAACGCCCTAGAAGGGCCTACTTTTCCTCTAGTGTTTATACCCTATCCTAAGGGTTTGTGTATTAAGTTTGACACATAGTTTGTAACATAGAGAAATAATCGAGATAGACTCATTCCGCATCAATAGCGAAATCGATTGAGCGATGACCTCCGTCCGTTCGTCCGTCCGTCCGTATGTCACCGCTTTTTGGGCCTTAAATTTTGAGCTAGGACGATGAAATTTCATATCTGGGCTTCTGAGAAAAAGATACAGTACAAGTGTAAAATTTTTTTAAATCCGCCCACTGCCACGCCCACTTTTTCATAACTTCTTTAAATTATATGAAACCAAAAAATTTTCTTAAGACCAAATATTTAGGCATTCAGACTCCCTACAATCCACTCATACAAAAGTTTTGACCACGTCCACTTTTTGGGGGCGTTTTCATCATAAAACCGATTGTTGGGCCTTAAATTTTTAACTAGGACGCTGAAATTTCATAGCTGGGCTTCTGACGAAAAGATACAGTAGAAATGTAAATTTTGTTTACATCCGCCCACTGCCACGCCTACTTTTTTATAACTTCACTAATATACATACATATATGAAACCGAAAAATTTTGTTAAGTCCAAATATTTAGGTATTCAGATTCACTACAATTCACCCATAGAACAGTTTTGGCCACGCCCACTTTTTGGGGGCGTTTTTATCAAAAAACCGATTTTAATAAAATTTTACATGTAAAATCCTCAAACGTTCGAGGTTATAGCCATATTTGAGTACGAAATGCAATTTGGCCACGCCCACTTTATAGAGAGGAGGATAGGGTATCAGACGATCCGTTCCAGACGGATTGTAGCTTTTCTGTATGTTTCTCTATTTCTTCAGCGGTTGGGCTTAAAATCAATATCTGAAGGTGGTATGATAAATGCAAAAATATGATATACCAAGTTTTGGAACTGCCACGCCTACTTTTAAAAAACATTTACTTTTTAAAATCCAAAAAAATTGTTAAAACATAATTTATAGGCATAGACATTTTGAATATACAGACAGACAGACGGAATTGGCGGACCCACTTTTTTGGACCTCTCCATCATAGTAATGCCAAGTTTGACTAAAATATCGAGTTCGAAATTTTTCACGAAACCCATACTTGCCCTATAGGTATAGGTGCAAGTAAAAACGAACACAGCGACATAGAGAAATTAACTAAACTAGTGAAAGAAAGAGAAAATTCACGGAATGAATTTTAAAATTTTTGATACAAAAAACGTTATTTTAAAAGTTAATTTAGAAAAAACAACATACATTAAAGCTACAATCCGTCTGGAATGGATCGTTTCTATGTAGACCCTATAAAGTGGTGGTGGCCATATTGCATTTTGTTCTGAAATACGATGATAACGGCGAACGTTTGAGAATGTATTAATGTGCAAGTACGTACGACCCAGTCGTGCACTTTATTTGTTATATCTATGCGGTCAAACTGGCCGGGCCGTAAAAGTTAACAGTTCACCAACTCGTATTACAGCCGCAGCGACCCATTGTGTTCGCAGCATTGAGTTTGTGTGCATTCAAGAGCCCTTGGTATAATGATGAATGCGTGAGTCAGAAAAAGGTGACAGAAAATACACACATGCAAGCACTGCAGCGTACAACGAGGGCAGTGAGAGAATCGTATCGAGCCAGAAGAAGGGAGGAGACGAAGATCCTGCGTAAAAAATAGCGCAAAACAAGGGCAGCGAGAGAAGAGTATCGAGCCAGAAGGAGGGAGGAGAAGAAGATTCTGCGTAAAAAGAAAAGAGCCCACGCAGTCTCCCAGCTCAAGGATATCGAAAGGAACAACCTCCGAATGTTTTTTAGGAAAGCATATCAACTGGCAGCTGGCTTCAAGCCCGGAACGCAGGCTCTTCGAAACAGTGAAGGAAACTTAGTCACCGAAGCACAGGGAATAGTATATGTGTTTAAGCAGCATTTCCAGCAGCTACTTAATGGGCAGGTAGAGAGAGTGATAGGGCAAGAAGAGAACCCGCATCCAGTCAATGATGAATCCATCCCCCCTCCTAGTTTTAAAGAAGTCGACTCAGCTATCAAAAAGCTGAAGAACAACAAGGCCGCCTGCTCTGATGGTCTACCAGCAGAACTTTTCGAACATGGTGGTGATGCTTTGGTAGGTTGCATGAATCAAGTCATCAACCAAATGTGGGTGGATGAAGTCATGCCCGATGACTGGACTATCAGCCCTATATGCCCTATCTTCAAGAAAGGCGATTCTATGTCTTGTAAGAACTACCGAGGCATATCCCTGCTTAATGTCGTATATAAGATCGTATCCAACGTACTGTGTGAACGTCTGAAGCCTTTCTGCAGCACACTAATCGACACGTACCAGTGTGGCTTCCGGCACGGCAGATCGACGATCGACCAAATTTTCACACTAAGGCAAATCCTGGAAAAGACCAACGAATTTCAAGTCGAGACTCACCATCTCTTCATCGACTTTAAAGCCGCATATGATAGCATTCATCGTCTTGAGCTCTACAAGGCGATGGCCGAATTCGGGATTCCGGCTAAACTGATCCAGCTGTGCCGCGTGACGCTGGAAAACACGTGGTGCAACTTGCAATTCGGAAACAGTTCCTCTGAACTATTAGTGGCTTTTACGGCAATTGAAGAAGAGGCGAAACGAGTTGGCCTTGAAGTGAATGAGGACATGTTGTCAACAAACAAAGAAGCATTTGTCCACCGCCTAGGACTAAACGTCCCTGTTGGCAACAGTAACTTCGAAGTGGTTAAGGAGTATACCTACCTCGGAGTAAATCCAAATCCACGAATGTCAACTTAGTGGAGATTCGACGAAGACTTACCCTTGGAAACCGCTGCTACTTCGGTTTAGCGAAACAAATGGGGTCAAAACTCCTAACTCGGAAGACGAAATGTATGCTCTACAAAACTTTGATCCTGCCAGTTCTGCTGTATGGAGCCGAGTGCTGGACGAGTAAAGCAGAGCAAATACTGAACACTTTCGAAAGAAAAATTCTTCGTCGGATATTCGGTCCCGTATGCGAGGAGGGCGAATGGAGGAGAAGATACAACCGCGAACTCTATGAGCTGTACCAAGATGTGGATGTAGACCAAAAAGCCAAAACACGTCGACACCACTGGCTCGGCCAGATCGAGCGAATGGACAATAATGCTCCAGCAAAGAGGATCTTCGAATCACAGCCCCAGGTTCGAGACGACAAGGAAGACCGAACCTCCGTTTTAAGGATCAAGGTATCGCGGATGCCAGAGCGCTTGGTCTAGACATCTGGAAGCAGCGTGCCCGGGATCGAAGAGAGTGGAAAGCTGCCGTGTCTCAGGCAGAGACTCTTCACGGGTCGGGAGCCCGTTAAGTAAAGTAAGTAAGTATTCAACTTTTGACAGTTCATACCACCGCCCGCTACTACAGCCGCAGCATCGGTGTGTTCGGACAGTAAGGATCCCATGGTTATCTTTGAAAGCAGTGATGCCATGTGGTTGACACAAGCCCTTTTGGGGTTTTGTGCCAGAGCCAGGTGCTAACCAGGAATGTTACATCTGGAACGTACTTTGAGGCCTGCCAAGGTTTTAACGGGACGGGGGAGCTTGGAGCATTAGCCTGAAAGTCATTTCCGCAAGATTTTACAAACGTCAGCTCTCATAGCTGTCATTCCAGTTGGTATTCCTGTATGTCATAATTAAGATCTTACTGGGCCTTAATGTTTCAGGGTAGTCAAGACTAAATCATCGCTAAAACCATTTGGAGTTCCCTTTATTTTGCTTGATTATTATTATAGCATTATACTATAATAATAAATTGTAATATACACATGTAAATATACAAATATATGTATATACCTATATGTGTATATATATTTGTATATCTATATATGTATGTGCAGCCTCCCTTCCGAGGTGGGAAGCTGCTCGCTTCACGGTGTGGCGGGTACGTTTGGATCTCGACATTTGCTCTTGATTGTATCCCTCGTGGCCACTTTATGAGGTGGGAAGCACATATATAAAAGATGGCGCTTACTCGTCTTATCACAGAGTTCATAGGGGTTCCTTTGACCTTTTCAGCCACGCCCTCCTTCTCTGCCGCACTTGATCGGGGACTATTGGGTATTCGCAGCCAACCTCCATTTCTGCAGGCCTTCAACTATCCGCCACCTGTGACCCCCACAGTCGCCTGAGCTTAGCCTCACCAGCCTCACCAGTACTAGTAGGCACTCGCAAGAAAAGAGAAACAATCAGCATCAGGGTAGGTGTGATATACCTAGGTGTGATGATTGACGCTAGGCTCGCTTACAAGGAACACCTTGACATAACGTGAATTATGGATGGCCGATACGTTTCATCAAAAAAAAAATAAAACACGAAGCTAAATTTTAGAATGTAAAAAACATGTTTATTGGTCTACGTTTTAACTAAGATTAAGTGTTACAATTTTTAATCGATTAGAAGTAATTTAACTTAACAATGGAATTGCACTTTTCATCGTTCATTGACATATGTAGATGCAGAATTATATATTGCAATAAAATCTATACTGGTCATCATTATTGGCACAGTTCATTCTAATGAAATAAGTTGTACTCGAATGAACTTTACCTTACAGCAATTTGTGTAATCTTATACTTAATAATTTTCTCCTACGCTGACCAATTTACTGGGGAAGCGTTTTGTGCTGGCGGCGAGGTCCACGTAACCCCTCCTTCCTTTGAATGAAAACTCTCCTGGGTTTTATTACTTTTTCTGAGCGTTTTATATTTTAGAGAAATGAATACGAAAAATGTAACTAAAAGGCTTACAATTATAAGAGTTACGATTAAAATTGTCCAATTATACACAACATTGTTTTTCTTATGGAACTTAAGTTCCTCTATTTCTTCTATATTTTCAATTTGTTTTATTACGAGATCTTCAAATGATACTGTGTTTATGGTTTCGTTTAGTTTTAGATTAGTTGTCTCTATTACAAAATTCTGTGTAAATTTTTCTTCTTTGTTATAATAGGTTTTGTTATTTATTTTAATGTGACGATTATGAAAATTTAACAAATAGTTTCGATTTAAAGTCATAACTCTTTCACATGAACTATTTAATTTTGTTTGGTTCTGATTCTTAAATAATAATGAATTTGATTCTATTTCAATAATTTCCGGTTTCTTATTTTTAATTTTCAAGCAGTTATTTCGATAAATACAATTGCTAAATTCTTTTAAATTTCTCTCATTAACATCTCCTTCGAAGTCGTAAGTTACATTATTTAGGTTTAATATTTCTTGATTCTTAAATACAAGTTTTTCAAAATTTTTGTTATTTATCGGAGTTATAAATGATCTTTTGGCTGTTATTGTCTCTTTTGTTATTTTGATAGCAAAAATTATTTGTTCGTTGTTATACTTAGCTGCGCCTAGCCTAATATTTTGTAATTTATATAAATCTATGTTGTATTTTATAATTTCTTTTCTAGATAAAATGTTGCTACTCATAACATTCAACCTGGCGGATGCAATGTTATTTTGTATGTGTTCTATATTGTCTCCAAGGATTTTAATTTTTAGCAGAATATCTAGATAAATGACTTTTTTATAAATTTTTTCGTTATTTGTCCTAATATCGTTAAACTTTTCTAGTATTTTAACCCTATCTGCTTCTTTATATCTTTTAATTTAGTAAAAGTTTCATTAAAATGATTGTTGATTTGAATATTTTTGTTAAAATTATTTATAATCTATATTATTATTTTCGTCTACTATGCTCAAATGTTCCTCGATTTCTGTCCTGTCGTTGTTGTCCATTGAGCCAAACAACCATTTAAGTCCTGTTCCTACAAAATTAGCAAGTCTTCTTCTGTGTCTCTGTGGAAGTATAGTCTGTATTATTGCTCTTAGTGATTCAAGTTCGTACTGTAGAAGTTGCTTATTCCCTACTGCGTTTATCTCATTTACGTTGTTTTCTAGTGTGTTCAAGATAGCTTCAATACTTCGACGTTCAATTATATGTAGAATAATGAGGAGAGACTGTCAAAAGCTAAGCAAGTCGTGTTTCAAATAAGCCCCCGGAAACTTTGTAATATTGTTCAAAAAAGGCCGAATAATACTAATAAAAGTGTTCAGTGTGCACAACAAAAACTTTCCACCAAGTTTGGAAAAAAAAAGTAAAGGTGAGTCTATTCAGCTCATTTTTATGCAAAACTAAAGCATATAAAAAAGAAGAAAACGGCTAAGGCATGAAACGGACCCCAGTTAAAGCCACAGTAAATACAACCAATACTCCTACACTAGTCCACCCCAAAAAATTTCATCGGAAATAGAAAACATGTCCGTCGGTAATGTCTATCACAGACTTAAAGGTGCTGATAGAAAATTCTATGTCATGCCCACAAAATCGGATCTGGAAGGCATTGGCGCTGAAATACGTACACTACAGCAGAACAAATGAAGTCTCGCTGCATTGCTCTCGAACGTCAGGTTGAATGGCTGTCTCGAAAGGCGAACGAAAAGAACATCGTCATGCACATACCAGCTCAAAATGGACTGAACGTGACAGAAAAGGCAAAAACACTGTGTCTAGAGTTGCTACAGGCCCAGGATACAGCAGCGATTAAAGATACCTGATCCATTCGCTCGGAAAACCCCAACATCGAGAACGTGATTGCCAAACTGCAAAACAGGGAAGATGTAGGCCGCATACTACGATCTGCATCTAAACTGAAGAACACAGGTATATCACTGCACACAGACTATACACCCGCGGCACGAGAAAGGAGAAAATGTCTTATTAATATAAAACATCAGATTGCTACAAAAAACAAGCACATTGAAATACAACTTTCGTGGAAGAAAAGATGTCTAGATTCGACCACCATTTCCAAGATTATATACTTCACTCGATCCCTGCTACGAGAACACATAACCATGGAAGAGCTAGCGGAGGATGTGTATTCAGTATCGGAAAACAATTGAAGAACTCTATTGGATGTCGCTACATAAATGTGTTTAACAGAACTTTGGTGGAAATAGATACAAAAAATACTAAGTCCTACATACTTAGTTCCTGTCTACGGTGATGAATGGACGAACCAAAAGCGATGAACTAGGACATCTGACGTATATCAGATCAACTGCGGCTTCAACGATAGATTACTGTCTTATTCGTGGTGTCTGGCTGGAATATGTATTGGATCTTCAAATAATAGAACTGATTCATTCCGACCACCTACAATTAATTATTACGATAAACCTGGTGGCATTGCCGGAATCCCAATCGCGCGACATGCAACTATAACCAAAATTGCAGTGTAGGGAGAGATATTTAACAAAGTACAAAATAAATTTGAATCGCGCGCTGAGCTCTGTTGATGCAGGTAAATTTAACTCTATACAGGGCACAGACAAATTAGTCTCTTGTATTTCGGATGCCGTAATATCCTGTGAGTCTAGGGTAACCGACGCTTACCTGCGTTTGATCAGATGTACGACAACTAACCTGGCTAAACAATTGTACCAAGAGGCAAACAAAGTGTCCAAAATATATGCCTAAAAAAACAACAATTATACTCACAGTATTTAGCATGCACGCTATCGGGAATTCAGAGACAGTCGCTGTTCCTGGAATGTAGTTAGAACTCTCAACGGCAATTTTAGTGCGAGGGGTATTCAAATTGAGGCTCCATTACTAGCGAACACTTCGCAAGACTATTAAACCCACCATGCTGTTTAACACAACTGCAATATGCATTGCCATATCAAGAAAATATCGATCTAGATAATGTAATAACAGTTCAGGAGGTGAAAATGGTTATACACCGTAGCAGTCGAAACAAAGCGCCTGGAGAAAACCATGTACCCTAGGAATTCTTTAAATATGCTACTGAGCAATTTCTGGAAAGTCTAACGGAAGCGTATAGTTATATATTTAATACAGGCGAAATGCCAGAAAGTTTTAGAAGAAATATAATTTTTCCAATTTTCAAGAAAGGAGATCCAGAAGTTCCAAGTAATTACAGAGGCATTTCATTTCTGAACTCAATAACAAAAATATTTACGGGAATAATGTTAGAACGTCTGACAGAGTGGATACGCCTAAATGACTTGCTCAGTGAATTTCAAGCTGGTTTCAGGAAAGGGCACTCTACAGTGGGCAACATATTTACGCTAACAAGCATCGCACGATCTTATTTAGACTAGGGCAGTAAACTATACGGCTTTCGACTCCATAGATAGAAATGCCCTCCTCTATAAACTAAGTAACCTAGGAGTATCGACAAAAATGCTGAAGGTGATACAAAGTCTCTATAAAGAAAATAAAACGACAGGGTGCGATGGAAAGAAAATGTCTAGCTGGTTAGAGTCAACAATGGGAGTGAAGCAGGGTTGTCTCTTGAGTTCACTACTTTTCTCAATATTTTTAGATGACATCACAACTTTTCTGCCTGGCGTTCAATGGCCTCAACGTCAAGGTCCTATTGTATTCCGATGACATTGTGATACTCGCGGAAACCCCAACGATGATGCAAATCATGGTTAACATCATTGCATCAATACTGCAGTTTGTGGAACTTAGAAGTTAATACTATCAAATCCAAAATAATGGTATTCAGGAACCGGTTTGGGCGATACTCACGACAAGAAAATTGGCATTGGGGAAATGTAGAACTTCAAGAAAAGTTGAAGAAGGCGAAAAAAGCAATCAATTCCAACCGGAAAGGCATTCTAGGAAAAAAGAACCTTGCTCCTAGTATGAAATATATACTTTTTGAAGCGGTAATGATATTCATTATGTGTTACGCGGGTCAGGTCTGGGGAATTGCGCCGTACGAAGAAGTTGAGAAACAGCTGCGATACTTCATAAAGAGAATATTTCGGCTACCAGTAAACACACCAACATACATGTTGCACCTCGAAACTGGGTTACCTCCACTATACATGTTTACGCTAAGGATGCACATCAATTACATCTGCAAAGTATGCGAATTACCAAACTATCGGCTTCCCAATTCGTTGTTACGCTCCTTCTCCGCCAAAAAAAGCAATTTTTTAAGGAATGGGTGCGATTAGGTAGCGAGGATGATGTTCCAATACTGGAAGACAACACTTAACGCTGGAAGATTGATGATTCCATTCGTGATAAATACATCGAAAAAGCGCAAGAAAGTGAAGCCAGAAGCACTTACCGAATACTTCAATATGACCTTGGGGATAAAAATTATTTTAGTGATTGCAATAGTATAGATACAATCTCTACTATATTTAAGGCGAGAGGGGAGCTCCTACATCGCTCGTTATGCTGGAATGCTCGTTATGCAACCTATGGTCGAGAGAGAATATCCTCCACTTTATAGGAATCTGTCCAGTTCTAATGGAGATAAGAAGACATCATTTGGGTCAAGTTGTTCTCCCAGTAATTGAAGTCATTGCAGGATTAAATGGCCATGAAAATTGGACAGCACTAATTGGCTACATAAAATAAGCTTTCAAATATAGGGATCGCATCGTAAATAAAGCTTTTTGAATAAAATTTTTAAAGTAAATATTAACTGAAGTTTTAAAATTAATTAGTCATGCTATGTTTAATTGTATACTAGAGTCTTTATAAATCTCTTTCTCTCTGGCTGACGGCTATAGCCAATGCTTATATTGTGAAACTTATAAAACGAAGAAAATGCTGTACAATAAATTCACAAAAAAAAAATTAAATATTGGGTGTAACTTTAATTTTCTATATTTAGGTTCGTTTTTGTGTCTCAATGCTTTATAATTTTTTACATAACTTTCCTCCTGGGTTTGCTGGTATAGTTCGCGATTCTCGTTAAGCTTGTTGATAACCTTTTCTTTTCCTACTTTTAGAAACCTATCGACTTGTTCTTTGTCGGTTTTTCCTTCTATTACATCTATTGGTCTAGCCCTAATAGTGGAATGAAAGGATCTATTATACCACTCTACGCATTTGAAGATTCTTTCCTGAATTGATAGATCAGATTTTTCTGTTTTTAAGATCCTAAGTTTTTCCCCTATAGTGTTGTGGAATCTTTCTATGTCTGAATTCCCTAAGTGACTATTAGGTCTTGTAAAATGTGACATTTGTCTCATTCTTATGGTACTTATGTATGTATCTATAGGTTTCCTCTTCGTTTCTCATATCCTTAGCATGGTAAGAACATTTATAGAATGATATGCTTGTGTTATACAACTCTATTAGTTTCTTTTGCACTGTATTGTATTCATGCTCTGAAAGTTCGGAGTAAATTCCTATTTTCCCTGGTTTTATAAATCTGCGAAATATGTCGGTCATGAAATTGCTTTCGATATCTTCTGAGCTTATATAAATTTTTCGCTTTGTATCAACAACTTCAATTACTTTCGTTTTATTGTAAAATGATTTGTCTGAAAAACCTATTAACAACTGTATCTAAAAACATACAAAAAAGCTACAATCCGTCTGGAACGGATCGTATAATACCCTATCCTCCATCCTATCGAGCCCTTATAAGGTGGGCGTGGCCGTATTGCACTTTCTTTACTGAATTACGATGATAACTTCGAACGTAAGAGGATGTTACATGTAAAATTTAATCAAAATCGGTTTTTTGATGAAAACGCCCCCAAAAAGTATTAAATTTCATCCTCCTAGCTCAAAATTTAAGGCCCAAAAAGTGATGACGGACGGACGGACGGACTGTCATCGCTCAATCGATTTCGCTATTGATGCTGATCACGAATATATGTATATACTTTATATGGTCTATCTCGATTATTTCTTTTTGGGCCTTAAATTTTGAGGTAGGAGGATGAAATTTCATATTTGGGCTTCTAAGAAAAAGATACAGTACAAGCGTAAATTTTTATTAAATCCGCCCACTGTCACGCCCACTTTTCTATAACTTCACTAAATTATATGAAACCGAAAAATTTTGTTAGGACCAAATATTTAGGTATTCAGATTCCCTACAATTCATCCATACAAAAGTTTTGGCCACGCCCACTTTTTGGGGGCGTTTTCATCACAAAACCGATTTTTGGGCTTTAAATTTTTAACTAGGACGCTGAAATTTCATATTTGGGCGCCAACTGCCACGCCTACTTTTTTATAACTTCACTAACCTAATAGACAACTTTTCCTTTAAACTTGTCCAAACATAAACAATTAAACTTACAACCTATTAAAATATGTCAACATAGTCCACAAAAAATTCTTAGTCGATTTATGTTAAGCGTTTAAACATTAGAAATGAATTCTCTCAAAATTACGTTTATGCACATTCGCGGTTTTGGCATCAAGTCGACGATATGTGCTACAATGATGCCATTGATTGGCATGGAATCAATCACAATCACACGGCAATGACACAGCGTCATTTTTGTCCCAAATTGAATGGCAGACACTGTGTGCCATTTTAAATTCTTTCTCAGGGTGCCATTGGAATGGCAATCACACGACAATGGCATACCTTAATTCAATGGCATACATATATATATATATATATATTTCGTGCCATTTTTTGTTTTGCGTTCACACGGAAATGGCAGATATTGCCATGTACTGTATTTTTCTCGGCGAAACCACAGGCGATGACGGTTTTGAGAAAAACGATGAATTTTCTGGTCGCGATATTCTCCTGGCTGTACACAAACGTTACGACTCTGAACTTTATAAACGCATACCACTGATTTTGAGTTTATTTGCGCCAAAATGACCATTCTTAAGCGCAACTAGCTATAGATGCTATAGACTCTCTTTTTGATACTACGAAGCATTGTGACGATGTCATAGTCTTAGGGCATTTTTCTTTCTCATCTCCAACTGGTTCAGTCTGAGGATGAATCTCATTTTGTTCCTTCAAATGCAACCTCAGGCAAAGAAATCCTTTTCACAGATTGTCTCTCCAACTCTGGCCTCCATCAAATCAGTGGCATAATTAATTGCCTCGGCAGACAACTTGAAGATGATTGCGATGTAATAGCCACTGACTTCAGTAAAGCATTTGATAAAATCTCTCACCCAATTATTACTCTTAAGTTGAAAGCCCTCGGTTTTCAACCCGGTTCTATCAAATGGATCCAATCTTACCTTGAACATCGACAGGACCATTACATACTCCCGTCAACGCCTTCCACCTCCCCATAGGTACTTATTGCTCTCCACCGAACCTGTCCCTTCAGTCTCATCGCTGCGCGATTTAGGTGTCGATAGAGAGCTTAACTTCCGTTCGAATATTGACAACATTATAAGTAGTGTTGAAGTTAAAAGATTTCCTGTAGATTATACGGCGTTCGATCTGCAAAAGTATTCCTCGAAATAAATTACAGGCGCAAGTTAATTCAAAGATGTTTATTGTAAAAGACTTCGAGAACAACTAAAAAAGCTTTAGATAGTTATACATAGTTTAGGTAGTTAATTTTTCTGTTATACTTTACTTTAAGCGGTGTGAATGTCTGCATGAATAAACAAATAGAAATGAGTACTTGAGAGCTAAACAAAAAGAAATTTGACAAAAGCTATTATTTTCAACACTCCCACTTTTTGTCAACATTTAAACTGTGCAAAATCTTAATTATTTAAAAATGAAAATTACTTTTCAACCGAAACAACGCCCATCAATGCACGCAGAAGTTGAAAACGTTCTCTTGGTAGAGATTTGGTCAGAACGTCTGTGACCATTTCCTTTGTTGACACATGCTGGATATAAAAGCAACCTTCTTCGAATTTCTCACGAATGGAGTGGTATCTTACATCGATGTATTTGCTTCTCCTGTGGAACTCGGGGTTCTTTATCAATCGGATAGCACTTTCATTGTCCATAAAAAATAATGTGATGTTATCAATCGTGTTGGTAACCAAACTAGTTCTTGAATGACATCAGATGCCGCAATGTACTCTGACTCTGTCGTGGAAAGCGAGACACATTTCTGCCGTGTACTATTCCAACTTATTATACCATCGTTGTACTTAAATACGAAACCTGACGTTGATCTTCGTGTCACAACATCACCAGCATAATCCTCGTCACTAAAACAACACAAATGACCATTCCTACCACATTTGTACAGCACCCCACAGTGATTGTGCCCCTTATATACTTCAGTATGCGCTTCACTGCATTCTCATGAACCAATGTTGGCTTTTCTAAGTATCGACTAACGTTCCCGATAGCGAAGCTTATATCTGGCCTTGTTCCAATGGCTAGGTACATCAGACTCCCAACCAATTGCCGATATGGAAACTTACTTGGTCCCGATTCTTCGAATTTAGATAATACCTGGTTTGGAGTGCTAGGAACAGAAACCGGATTGCAGTCCTCAAAATGAAATCGTTCCAAAACCTTTCGTGCATATGCAGTCTGATGCATTAATATAGAACCATCGCCTCGCTGATCGATCTCAAATCCAAGAAAGTAACCCACCTGCACCGTTCTAATTTCAAAATGCTCCTGCAGATGCTTGACTACCGATATCACCATTGCCTTATCGTCGCCTACCACAATCCCGTCATCCACATAAATCGCCAACATTATTGTGTTTTCCTTTTGATGACTCCCAAATACACAGGGGTCTGAATCGCAGACTTTAAACCCGAAGAGCTTGATCAATGACTTAAATTTATGATTCCAGCAGCGAGAGCCCTGCTTCAGGACATAAAGACTCTTCTGCAGTTTACAAACGCGTTCACTATTGTCGTCGAAACCAACAGGTTGTTGCATATACACGACTTCTTCAAGATCGCCGTTAAGAAAAGCCGTTTTAACGTCAAACGGCTTCATATATATTCCCTTTTCTGCAACAAGAGCCAAAATTGCTCGCAATGATGTAAATCGAACCACTGGACTAAATGTTTCTAAATAGTCGATGACGTATTCTTGAGTGAATCCACGACATACCAACCGTGCCTTGTAGCGTTGAGTCACATCACCTGGGTTTTTCTTCACCTTGAAAACCCACTTGGTCTTTGAACCAGCACCCAGGTCTGGCCTTCCAACAATGAATCTATTTCCTCCTTCATAGCCTGTAACCACTTATCACTTTCTGATGAGTTTACTGCTTTCTCGTATGATTTTGGCTCCTCAGTGATTGTCAACAAAGCCATCGCCATTGAAGCACTCTCCTGACGATTACGTAAACGCGTTTCCAGAATATTGCTTTCATCAATGTCTTGCAATGCCGTCGGACATCGTGGTACATTTTCTGACATTCTCTGAGCTTCAGCTCCTTCATCATCGTCTCGTTGGATACTTTCACTAGTATTTGCGTCACAATCTGCATCATTCTCCTCAATAATTGTGACTGCAGACGGTTCTTCTGCCAAGAGTTTTACGTCACGTGCTACCAAGATGCAATTCGATTTATCCAAAATACGATATCCCTTTTGACTTTCATCATAGCCAACAAAAATGAATTTTTTTGATTTTGAATCCAGCTTGGTACGTTTTTGTTTTGGTATATGCACATAAACCTCTGATCCAAAAATACGAAAATGTTCAAACTTTGTAGGCCTACTTTGCGATTTAGGATGAAAACAGCTGTTTGTACTGCCTCTGCCCATAGCTTTGGGCTAAGACCCTTAGCATGGATCATGGATCTTGCCAAGTCCATGATTGTTCGGCAATGCAACTGACCGACGATGATGAATGCCATTTTCTTCCAAAAAACTGTTTCATGCAAGAATTCACGGGCTCCGTGGCTCAAAGTGGTTAGTGCGTTGGACTACGGAGCGAGGGGTTCCAGGTTCAATCCCCAAACAACACCTAAAATTTCTTTCACGGCCCCACCTCTCGCGAGTGTCTGACAAACATTCGAGAATAAAACTGTCATGAAAAAGCTTCTCAAAAGCAAAAAAAAACTGCCGTTCGGATTCGGAATTAGACAGTAGGCCCCTTCCATTCGTGTGAAGAATATAACACGCACAGCACGAATGGTTGTGAGAAGTTAGGCCCTGGGTGCCATGGACCTATCGAAAAATACAAAACGAGACTTAGAAAAATCATCTTTAAAAAGTACAAAATACCTTGAACCACCATACGAATTTTCCTCCATTGGTCCGCAGACATCCGCATGAATAATTCCACCGCATTTTGTTGATCTATCAGGTTGCAAATCGAAGCTTAATCGATGTTGTTTCCCAAACGCACAGCCTCCGGAATCAAAATTTTCGTCGACAAAACCAATACCACTGTTACGCAATAAACTGCTGACATGAGACAGATTTTTATGACTCAAGGGTTCGTGCCAAACGCGCAGAGAGCGTTCTTTAACAGCCATAATTGATTTGTCAAATGTCGGTTCGATGACCCTGAATAGCATTTGAAACATACCTCCTTGTCTTGCTCTCACTGCCACCACGCTGTCACCATTCAAGAGTTGAAACAAATCTTTATTTGATCAACTAGTATGCCCATTATCCATCGCTTTTGTCGAAGAAAACAAATTCGCAAACAGGCTCGGTGCATACTAAACATTTTTCATTGTTTTCTCGATATACTTAATTCCATTAAATGACAACACCCTCAAATCACCACGTCCAGTTGCTAGCATCAATTAACCGTCTCTGAGTAGCACTTCAATCGGTGAGTAAACGTCATAAACCACTCACGGCGCTTACACATATGGTTCGTGGCACCCGAATCAACAAACCAAGAATCACTTTTTGCCAAAGACTGTGTAATGTTGCTAAAAAAAACGTTGTCCCCGTAAGTTTTCTTTGGTTGAAAACTTTCAGATGCAAATTGAGTTTTGCAATCCCGTTTCCAGTGTTCCGTTAAAGCATTTGCCAGTTCGCTTTGGTCTATTTTTCTTTTTATGATTCATTTGATAATGCTTTCTTACCGCACCAGTGTTTTCTTTGGCCAATAGTGCCTCGCTTATTCCGACGTCCCTCAAGTTTATTCCCTGAACCCCCAACCGGCTTTCCTCAACCATGAGTCGATTTGTTAGGTTTGTAATCGTTCGTTCCCCCTTCGCTGTGGAGTCCAATGTCGTAGAAAAGTGCTGATACTCTGATTGTAATGTCATCAGTATTTTTTGCTATATCGTGTCCCGGATCTTTTTTGTATGCATAATACTGTTCGTCCAATAAATGCTTGGCTGAATCATTGCTCTGTTCATATATTGAATGCAACTTTTCCCACATTTCTTTCGACGTCGAACAGATGCATAAGTGAATAAGTACCTTCGATCCGCACGAATTCACGATTAATTTTTGTGCCCTGGCATCATTTTTAACCCTTTCTGTCGAATCTTTCGCGAAGTTTACTTTCTTCATATCAGTTGGTTGCGCAGTTGTTCCATTTACCAAGCCATAGAGTTCCGATGCCAACAAATTAACTCGAACTTGGAATTTCCATATCATCCATTGCGATGGGTCGATGAATTTTTCAATTACTGATATCTCCTTGTCCATTTCAATTTTATTTTCGCCAACAATAACGCTTATTCTATCTTTGACCGATGCTTCCGAAATTTTATCCAAAAAAAAATTGCAAACAAAGAAATTTCGCTACCGATGTACAAAAAGGCGTCACTCCTTATTGAGCAAAAATTATGTAGTACCCCGAGTCGCTCCGCGGCGACGCCAATGGCACAATGACCTGTAATTATCCCTGAAATGACCCGTGCTTTATAACGACTCAGTTTCACCAGAGAAGTTGATCTCTTCTTGCTGATACCCGGCCATAGGGCCCTGGCTGTTGCGCATGTTTCCAGATGAACCCAGCGACTATTTGCTCGACCGATGGCTTCATCCTCTATTTTCTTCTGTAAGGAACTGATTGGTGTTACTACAAAAGGGAAAGCCCGCGATAGGTGCAGCGCCGACCCTTTCGTAGCAAGTTCGTCAGCCCTTTCGTTTCCTACGATATCCGTATGCTCTGGCCCCCAACAGATGGTCACCGCATTAGCTCTAGATATCTCATTCAAGACTGATTTGCAGATCTTCACAAGCCTTGATCTGATTATAGCGGAGTCCAGAGCCTTAACGGCTGCCTGCCTGTCTACATACACAGTAATCGTTCTGCCAACGATATTGCTCTCGCTTATAATCTTAGCAGCCATATGATGGCTGTGACTTCTGCGACGCTGCAATCATTATTTATTCTAAAGCAGTTGTTTATTCCTAGGGCCCCACAATAAACTCCGGCTCCCGTGCCAACGTCCATCTTAGAACCGTCGGTATAGAACGCCAGCTCCTTCTTCTTCATGGTTCTTCGGCGCTTCCAGTAAATTCTGTCAGGAATTCTTATAGCGGATCTCCTTTCAAAAGCTAGCGTGGGGGTCATGTGATCAGTTTTTGATAAACAGCTGGTGGATCCTCATCGGGACGAAATTGAGGCATGGCCGTACAGGCTCGATGATCACATTCGGCCTTCTCTCAGTCTTACACCGGTTTTAGCCGCCAAACTGCAACAGTATATGTCAAGCGGAATGAAACTGAGCATGGTTTCTATTGCCGCTGTTGGTGTTGTCTTCATTGATCCCATGACTCCAATGCACGCTGCCCTCTGGATTTTGGTGAGGTTAGAAAGCTGGTATTTATTCTTCAGTACCGTCCACCATACCAGTGAACCATATGTAAGAATGGGTCTTACGACCGCCGTGTATACCCAGTACACCACAGCTGTTCTAAAACCCCACGTGTTACTAAATGCCTTTTTGCAAGAGTAGAAAGCTACGCTTGCTTTCCTGACGCGTTCAGCAGTGTTATCCTTCCAATTTAGTTTGGAATCTAGAATTACACCCAGGTATCGGGCTGAACCTGATATACTTAGCTCAGTACCACTGATGCTTGGGGGTCTGAAGGCAGGAATTGATCTCTTCCTAGTGAAGAGAACTACCTCCGTCTTTGAAGGGTTCACTCCTAGCCCTTTGCTGCTAACCCAATTCTCCACTAGTTGTAGTGCGAGATTCAGTCTTTCGCTTACGACTGAAGGGAATTTCCCCGAGACCAGGATAACCACGTTGTCGGCATAGGCCGTCACGTTGAAGCCGTTTTCCTTTAGTATTACGAAGATCTCGTCCACTACAAGGAGCCATATTAGAGAGGATAAAACTCCTCCTTGGGGGGTTCCTCTGCAGACGCTTCTCCTGATAGTTACATCTCCTTGCGATGAAGATATAACTCACCTCCTTGCGATGAAGATATAACCCTCGATTGAAGCATCTGAGCAATCAAATTGGAGAGACCGATGCTCAGCCGAGCATCATCGGCTGATCATCGGTGTAAGTTGCCCAGGATCACATCGGTGCTTACGTTGTTGAACGCCCCTTCAATGTCTAGGAACACCCCAAGAGTGAATTCCTTGAAGTGGAGGCGTCTTTCTATGCTTGATACGACCCTGTGGAGTGCTGTATCTACCGACCTACCGCAGATGTATGCATGTTGTGATTTGGATAGATAGTTATCACCAATCACGTTTCTTATGTATGTATACATCTATTAAACGTTCCAGTGTTTTTAGCATAAAAGACGACAGACTGATAGGTCTCAAGTCTTTAGCGTTTGTGTGGCTCGCTTTTCCCGCTTTGGGAATAAATACAACGCGCACAACCCGACATGCTTTAGGAACATATCCTAGCTTAAGGCATCCCGTGAAGATGCGCTTGAGCCATGGAATAGCAACTGACCCACTAACTGTTGGAACATCACAGGTCGAATGTTATCCATTCCTGGAGCCTTATATGGAGCAAATGATTTATTTGGCCAAGCTAGGCATGCCCAGTCAGGTACGCAGAGCCTTCCCTTGGGTGTGGTAGGGATCTCATCTGGGGGTACTGCTCGCAGTGCAGCTCTCTCCCTCTTGGCCTCGGTCATCTTGCGACAATTTTCAGCGGCCCTCGACGTCTCCGGTTGTCCATTCTTAGGACCTGCATTAGCGACAGCGGCCTTAGTCTGAGCCGCTGGCTTCTTTGCCAGGAGCGTTCTGTTTAGGTGCAGTCCTCGTCAGAGCGTCCTTAGCTATCGTTTCGATAGCCCAAGCCAGGGAGTTCTTTTCCTTCTCGGAGAGTGAAGAGGGGACCTTCGCATCCAGGATCTTCTTGACATGCGTCGCTCTTTTGAACAACCGCCGTCGAACGACGCCTGAGGAGACCTTTCTCCTCTTTTCCGTTTTCCTGGGACTCCCTGATGGATCTACAAGCAGCTGCTCCTCCATCTCCAGAGAGATCTCCTCAGTCATCAGTTCTGGTGCTCCAACAGATAGAATGTCAGCATCAGAATCGGTAGTTTGTTGTTGTTTGTTTGTTTGTTTGTTTTTCGTTTTTATTAATTTTTGGTCCCATGAGTATGGCCGGAAAAATCGGTCCACTCCAGAGACCTCGCCAGGGCATCTGTGGGAGCTCGTTAGTGGTTGGTTTATTTAAAGCCCTCCAACCTTTCATCCTTCGGCACGGTTTTTAGTTGAAAAACTGCTCACTCCATCACTAGAGTTGGGGCTTGACTATATCTTAATTTTTGGGCTTCAGATGTGCGCCGGTCAACAGTACTGCGCCGTTAAACCCTGCGGTATCCTCCGCCTTACTTAAGCCCCAGCACCGCGACAAGGTGGATAATCAGCGCTATGTGTATGTAATATGTAAAATCAATGTTCTTTATCAAAAATATTTGTAACTCATAGTTGTAATGCATCAAACAAAACAAGAAATAAGACAGTCTTTGCTTTGCACTCATTCGGGATAGTTGCGTTTCATTTAGCTCTCGCGGTTAACAGGAGTAGGATAGACCGATAAGGAAAAAAAACAGATTTCCGTTAAACAAAAAACCGATCGGCTTTTTTTTTATCGTGCAAAAAGACAAGTGTTAGAAAACTTTTTACAAAAGGAGCGCAGATATGTATGTTAATCTAGTGCAATAAGCCTAACGAGAATCGAGCTGGAAGCTTTGACCCAAAACGAACTACGGGAAGAGTTGAGAGCATGCGGCCTCGAAGTTGGTGGGATCAAGGAGGACTTGGTAGCGCGGCTCTTGACATTTGAGAAAACGAAGGAGATACAGGGCGGAGCGGTCGGTGCATAAAAGGCGGCCAGAAGCGTGCGAGTCAGTGGGCAAACGAGGCGACAGCAAGATCGAGGAGCTGCGGGCCTTGAGGCAAATGCTCGAAGAGTCAATGCGGAGGAACAAGTGTGCCAACTTCCCAGGGCGACGGATTGACGGTACACCGTCAGGGACATTGTATGACATAGTATGATCTCCGAATTCAAACCAAGGGATTCTATGGGCTTGACATTGCAGTCTTGAAAACGAAAACTTCGGGATATCCAGCCGGTGTATAGCTTGAATGATCGTGTTATGATAATGACATTATTTTATAAATTCTCTTTCTCATTTCTCACGTATTCATATTTCTTATCATTGCACTCAGCATAAAAAATATTTTCCCAGACAGGCAGCAGAATGTAAGGTGTCTTATTGCCGTCAGGCTATTTTGTTTTCGTCTGTCTACACCTAAGTAATTAAACTCTTGTAAATTATTTTGTATAGTTAGCAATATTTTAGTATTTAAGATCATGTTAATTAAGAATTAGATAAGATAAAGTCAGTTCTTTTTGAATCAACACACATCAACGTCTTCATTTTTGACTTCCCCCACCAGTTTTTATTTATTATGACCCCGTACATAATAATAGAAATATATTATATTCATAATATTACATTCATCATCATACCATTTGGTCCTTCGAGCCAACAAAAGCGTAACCGGGGCTTTAATACTGGTTTAATACATTAAATTTACAGTCAGTAAATCTGTAGCGTTATCGTACGTAAAACTTATAATAGCGTTACCAAGGCTAAACATTGGTAAGTCATAACATAAAATATTTTTTTTAAAGCGTTGCCAGGGCTAGTAACACTGGTAGTGAAGTGAAAAGTGAAATACAAAAAAGGTGAAACAGTGCTAAATTATAATCAAATAATCAATCATCGATGGAGGATTACGAAGTTTACATTATTGTTGCTAGGCAGAAGGCCTTAGCGCAAGAGTTAGAAAGAGCGCAAATAAACTTTGGAAAAGATAGCGCATCTCGGAAAATACTTCAGTATAAAACTGACCGAATCGCCTGATACTCCATATATGCAGGCAAACACATTCGAAGTCATTAAATCGATATATGAAAAGGTAAGAATACACTTGGAAAATATTGTTCCACCATCGGAAGAATCCGAAGTCCAAAACGAATTGCCAAGGACATCCAAAGACAACACCCAGCGGCTACACCTTAAAAAATTAGAAATCAAAATTGGAGCCATAATAAGAACGATAGAATCATTCAAGCGGACATTTGAAAATTACTCGAGGGAAGTATACGACTATCAACAAAGGATTCTTCTAGGTCAATGGAGAAACCTAACCGAATTGCATGAAGAATTCCTTTCAAATGCAACTGCTCAAGATTATAAGACCTCATATGTAACCGAAAAGAGGTATGAAGGTGTCCAAGAAGATGTCAATAACTGCCTATTTCAAATGGCTTCCAAATCCACAGCAACTCAAATAGCCAAAGAGTTCCCTTCTAAATCAGAAGTGCGACTACCGCAGCTTAAAATTCCCGTATTCAAAAGGAATTATTTAGAATGGCAGTCGTTTTGTGATATCTTCACAACTATAATACACAATAAAGCTATTCTTGGGATCACCGAACAAGTGGAGTATCTCAAAACGCATCTGGAGGGCGAACCATTGCAGTTGATACAACATTTTACCATCTCAAGCGAAAATTACGCAATTGCTTGGAAACTCTAAAAAAGCGATACGACAATGAGAGGAAAATCGTGTCAATGCACTTAGAGAAAATGTTCAAAATTGGCTATCACAGCAACCAGTCCTCCGCAAGTCATCTAAAAGCTATTTTAGATGCAAATAAAGAAGGCCTTGCGTCTCTAAAAAATATGGGGTTCGAGACATCATCCTGGGGACCCATTATAGTTCATCTCATCGCAAAGGGATTGGACTCGGAAAGCAGAAATCTTTTTGAGCAAGGGATTAAAAGTCCAAACAAGGTTCCCTCACATCGATTTTCTGGCCAGAAGGTTCCATCTCGTCAAAGACTCCAAAAGGAACAAAATAAAGGTGCTGATCGAAATTACCATCTAGCAGCAAGGCTCAGTTGCATTTTTTGTGAGGATGATCATAATATTTACTCCTGCAACAAGTTCATGGACTGGACACCAAACGAGAGATATGAGCATGTTAAACAGGCCAAGCTTTGCATCAATTGTCTAAGACATGACAAGAAGATCACCTGTACAAGTCTGCGAACTTGCAAGCAGTGCAATAAAAAACACTGCTTTACCAAGAACATTACACTGGAAGACACCAGATCAATCCAACCAACGCGGCGTCATTTAAAGCCCAACCTGTTCAAACGCATTATGGTCATCAAAGCCAAAGTGTGTTACTAGCCACAGCTATCGTTATTGGCACCAACATTGATGGACATCGCAAGGAATTGAGGGCACTCATAGATCCAGGATCCCAAGCGACACTCATTACAGAACAAACTATCCATTCGCTACGCTTGCCGAAACTAAAGATCTACGCAGACATCAGTGGTTTAGAAGCAACGGACGCTGGGACAGCCCGCAGTAAGGTGGACGTCACAATTGAACCAAGATTCAAATCAGATCTCAAGCTCGAAATCTCAGCGCTTGTGTTACTGAATCTTACCAAACTTATGCCCGATAAAAACGACATCACTACGATTCCTACCCAACTCAAAAATCTTGAATTAGCAGATCCAACATTTTTCATTCCTGGACCGATTGACATGATATTAGGAGCCGATGTGTACGGAGACATCATACTCAATGGCATTAAGAAGGGTTCGAAAGGTTCCCCTGTCGCGCAAAAATCACATTTAGGATGGTTTATCACAGGCCGTACATCAGTAAAATCCGAAAGTGAAATCAACTTAAACGATTTTAGGAGGTCGAGGAAATACCCGAAAGAAATCGTCTAACACAATTGGAACAACGTGAAGATGACTATGAAGAAACTCACTATCGAGATAACAGTGACAGATACGTGGTTAGCATTCCATTTAATCAAGAGATGATGCAGAAGCATAACATTGGTGCATTGAGCGGTAGCCAGACTACTGCAGCTAGAAAAACGATTTGTCGCCGACCCAAAATTAAAGGTTGAATACACAAAATTTATGGATGAATTCATAAAACTTGGGCATATGGTCGAAGCTACTGAGCATAAGAAAACCAACATCTATTAAATGCCACATCATTGTCTTAAAACCGGACAGCACCACTACGAAGTTACGAGTAGTGTTTGACGCATCATCAAAAACATCAAGTGGAACAAGTCTTAAGCAATTGATGGTCCAAGACTTCAAGAGGACCTAACAACAATTATCATGTGCTGGCGAAGACACCGCTACGTATTATAACGGGTATTTCATGAAACTGTACCGCCAAATTAAGGTCAACACTCACCATAAGGATTATCAGTGTATAGTGTGGAGGAACTCGACCAACGACCCAATCAAGGACTTCAAGCTAAAGACAGTTACATACGGTACGGCATCAGCACCGTATTTAGCTGTAAGAACCGTCCATCAATTGGCCTTGGATGAACAACAACATTATCCAATCGCATCTGAAATTCTAAGAAACGATTTCTACGTAGATGATGTGATGTCTGGAGGAGATACCTTATCTGAATGTAAAGAGGCTCAACATCAACTAATTAAATTATTGAGCACTGGCGGATTTTATTTAAGAAAATGGGCCACTAATCACAAAAAAATAGTTGTGTCCAATGCAGTGGACAACAATCAGTGCGGCATCAACTTGGACAAGGAAGAGGTTATTAAGACTCTAGGAATCCATTGGAACCCATCCACAGACACATTTTTATTCAGAGTAAACATCAATAAATCAACATTTAAACCTGAAACTTCATCAAAGCGTGCCACACTCTCTGAAATAGCACGTCTCTTCGATCCGTTAGGATGGCTTGCAGCAATCACCATTACCGCGAAGATGTTAATTCAGCGAATTTGGAAGGCCGATCTCGATTGGGATGAACCATTAACAGCTGAGCTACAGAAATGCTGGAATCAATTCAAAAGGGATCTTCCAATGGCTGAATCTATCAAAATTCCAAGGTGGATTGGTGCATATGGTACCCAAAAAATTGAACTACATGAATTTTGTGATGCTTCTGATGGAGCCTATGCTGCAGTAATATATTCAAGAATTACTGATCAAAAGTCAGCCGAAAATCCAGCAGACTGTGCATCAAGGGGTATAACACCAATTCAGTTAAAAGATCATCACCTGTGGTGGAGTGGACCAGCATAGCTTCAAAAGGATATGGCCTCAACCCCCAGAATCACCAGCAACTTTAGACTATCCTATAGTTCATACAGTTGCATCTACAGTTTCAGTAACATCAACAATCAAGGAAAATAACATTTGTGAACGATTTTCTTCCTACACTGTAAGGAACAGCAAGGAAGCGAACCAAACTGGAGATTTAACCACAACGGAACTGGAAGAAGCTCAAAGAGCTATGATCCAACTAGTTCAGCAAATGGAATTTGCAGAAGAAATATTGTGCCTACAGAATGGCAACAGCCTACTTAAAAAGAGTAAGCTTTTAGCCTTAGCTCCACGCCTAGATAAACGTAGTCGGAGGTCGACTTGAAAACGCAAATATGCCCGAGAAAGAAAGGCATCCGTACATACTACCACGCAACAGTAGACTCACCAAATTGCTAATCAAACATATTCATGAGAAAACTCTACATGGAGGCTACTTGGCTACTCTTCGTCTGTCGTTCTGGGTTTTTCAAGCTCAATCGGTAGCACGTCAAATCATCCACAACTGCGTACGATGCCACCGCTTCAACGCAGTCTCTAGGACTCAGATTATGGGAATGCTTCCAACTCCACGAGTCACACCATCCCGTCCATTTACACACACGGGGATTGACTATGCCGGCCCGATTCAAATACTTATCTCCAAAGGCAGAGGGAATCGATCAACAAAGGGCTATGTTGCAGTGTTCGTTTGCTTGGCAACGAAGGCCATTCATCTAGAACTGGTCAGTGATCTCACGTCAGAAGCATTTATTGCAGCTGTAAGAAAATTTACATCCCGGAGAGGACTCTGCGCTCATGTCTACAGTGATTGCGGGACAACATTCGTAGGAGCGAACAAAGAACTAGAAGAGCAGCTCAGATTTATGATCGCCCAAAGCAACAAAGAAGCCGCAGATAAGATGACTACAAATGGAGTCCAGTGGCACTTTATCCCTCCGGCAGCGCCACACTTCGGTGGTTTATGGGAAGCTGGGGTAAAATCGATGAAATACCATCTAAAAAGGGGTATCGGAGATACTACCTTGACGTTTGAAGAACTGTCCACCATACTTACGCAAGTCGAAGCCTGTCTAAATTCTCGTCCGTTAGTTGCAATAAACAATGATATTGATGACAACCATATACTTACGCCTGGACACTTTCTCATCGGCGCAGCCTTAAATGCCTTACCTGATCCCAGACTAGACCAAACGAAAGCTTGTCGTTCACGGTGGAGGTTGTTGCAAAAAATAACGCAAGATTTTTGGCAGATATGGTCGTCAGAATACTTGGCACAACTTCAACAGAGATCCAAGTGGAAACAAGCACAAAAAAACATTTCTATTGGTGATATAGTGCTAATTAAGGACGACCGGTTACCGTCAACTAAATGGAACTTAGTTAAGATCACAGAGCTACATCTAGGAAAGGATAATCATGTCCGTGCAGTAACAGTTTACTGCAATAAAACGAATGCAAAACGACCATTATTCAAACTGTACTGGTTACCAATGGAAGACGATACCGGAGATACAGGACCGGAAAACTACAGAACGACGACTGAAGACAACTCTAGAAAAGTAACACTAGAACACAAGGTCGTCAATTCTTTAATGGCAAGGACATGCTTTAAGCCTCTTCTATGGTTATGAATCATAGCCATAGCAATGAGCCCTATAGGATCTCAACAAATCACTAATAACTTTGAGATCACATCATTTGAAACACAATCAGGTATATATTTTGAAGACATCGGTCGAGTAAATATGATCATCAGCTCTTGGAAGACCATAGTATTCTTCAATCTCACAACTTACTGGGCAGAATACTACACTAACAAAAAGTGTTTAAAACACGTGAAATAGATTTGTGCGACCGTAAATGTGACACAACCGATTCTTTTCGAACCAACACACATCAACGTCTTCATTTTTGACTTCCCCCCACCAGTGGTACGGGGTCATAATAATAGAAATATATTATATTCATATTATTACATTCATCATCATAACAGATCGTCTGTTGCTGATGGCAGCTAGCATAGATTGGCCGGCGGCAAAGTTGTGGAACTTGAGCGTGACCTGGGATTCGCTCGACGATTTTCTTTTTGAGCTTTGCCAAACATTCCCGAGGAAAGAAGCAGACGTCAGGAGAAGATTTTACGTTTTCGGAATGAAGGCCATCGCTGCGAGGGGAAAAATTCCGGAGTCGACCTTGATCCGATACGTAGTCCAAGGTATCACGGATACCGAATGCAGAGAGGCTTTTCGAGCATCAAAACCAACATCTATCAACGAGCGCGATGGATTATGAAACTGAGAAACAAAGGCTGACAAAGGGCAACGGAACAAAGGACCTTACCCCAGAAGATAGAACGGGAGAAGGTGGACAGATATGAAGAGCAAAGAGCGGTTCGTGGCAGTATACCTGTGAGCGATGTAAAGTGCCAGTAAGTTGAGCATTTTCGCAAGGATTGCACGTTACGACGAGCCAAAGTGCAACCTGTGAGTACTGTGCAGGATGTCTCAGGTAGAATTGAGTGGTCAATGCAGCTGCTTCTGAAGGAGGTCAGATCAAAGTACATCTTAGATGCAGTGGTGAAGCATTCATTGACCTCGGGAGTGACTGTGTAACTCTGCGGCGTTCGGTTGCAGAAGCGGGCGGCAAGTACATCAAGGAACGGAGGCTGTTGAGAAGTTTTGGGGGAGGGGTGTGTCAGGCATGATTGGGCATGAGTTGCTGGACCAACCACAGGTACGATTTGTCAAATCAAAGGACTGCATTTCTATTACAGACTGTATACCGGATAAGCGCGGTGATTTTCCTAAGCATGCTGAGTTGCTGCTTGAGGACCTGAATGTCGAACAGCTGGACAAGGTAGAAGCTGCGAAGTTCGGAGTTAACAAATTTCGAGAGTATTTTGCCAAGAACTCGGACGAGCTTGGAATGTTCCGCTCCTGTGAGTGCACTATCGAGCTGACGACATCGATTCCCGTGTATGTTCAAGCATATAAACTCCCGTTCGCCGAAAGGGAGACGGTGAAACAGATGGTGTATAAGATGCTGAGGCAGGGTATAGTCCGGCCGTCATGCTCTGACGTCATGTTCGCCAGACGGCGTTACCAAAAAGAAGAATGGTAGTGACTGCTTCTGCATCGACTACCGGGTATTGAACAAAGCAACTGTTAAAAGGAGGTTCCCAATGCCCGTGGTCGAAGAGGTCATAGAATCACTGCCAGAGAACCAATTCTTCACGACGCTGGATCAGGCATCAGGATCAGATCAGATCTGCCGTAGCAGAAAATTCACGGCGTTTACAACGGATGACGGCCTGTTCGTATTTAATCGAATGCCCCTCGGTTTTAAATCAAATCGAATCAAATCAAATCGCGGCTGAGGACCGGAGATGTTGCAGTGTACCTCGACGACATAGTCATCGCCAGCAGGTGGGTCGAGGAGGGACTAAAGAAACTCCAGAGATTCCTTGAGGTGCTGCAGGAATCCCGACTGACATTGAACGTGGGTAAGTGTCGCTTTTAACAAACCAACATTGATTTTCTAGGCTATCAAGTAACCAAAGAGGCCTTCAACCCAGCGCTCAGAATACGGCAGCGATCATATCTTTCCCAACACTCAGAGACGTTCATACAGTCTGACAATTTTTTTTTTTTTGACTTAAGGGTTTCTTCCGTAAGTTCGTGGAGGGATATTCAAGTATGGCAGTCCCTTGGACTGATCTGACGAAAGCTGATCACCCCTTTGAATGGACAGAAAGGCAAGAAGCAGCTTTTGTGCGGTTGAAGGAGGCACGTACCACTCCTGTTCTGGTGCTGTTCGACCCTGAGTGTGCTCACGAAGTGCTCACGGACGCTTCATCGCTGGGACTAGTCGGAATTCTATTGCAGCAGGAGCAGGTCGGTAAAGCGATGCGGCCGGTGGCCGTTTACAGCCGCAAATTGTCTGAAGATGAGCGAAAGTACCATTCATATGAACTTGAGGTAGTGGCAGTGGTGGAATGCCTAAGTCGCTTCAGAATCTACCTCCTGGGCTGAAAATTTAAGGTCGTGACGGACTGTGAAGTAGTCGCTGATTCCACGAGTGGGTCGGTGGTGGCTCAAACTACAGGAGTTCGAGTATGAGACGGTCCACTAACATGGCAAGAAAGCAGCACACAGTGACGCTCTGAGCGGACACCCAGTCGAAAGCGAACAAATGATTGAGGAAACGTCTTCGATGGTCCTCAACGTTAACATCACAGACGAGGACTGGGCAGCAACGATGCAATGGCAGGATTCGAAGCTGAGGGGCATAATTGTTGCCTTAAAAACACCAAGTTTGACGAGAGAAAGGAAGCAAGAAGAGATGGGCTGTCCCGAGTGCAACAAGGTGAAGAATCCTAAAACTCTGCCACGATGACGTCGGACACCCCGCAGAAGAACGAAGAATGGAAAGGGTCAGAAAGACATTCTGGTTTCCAAAGGCACGTTCTTTCACTCGAAGCTATCCGCGGTCATGCATCGACTGTGCTTATGTGAAAAAGAAGAGGGAGGGGGGGTGGTAGGGGGGAACCAGGTATGTCCTTCTAAATATTCAGTTCTAAAAGCAGTAAAGACCACTAATAGCAAGGGGGTTTTGACAGTCCTGGGCAGAAATCATTGAGTAAAGAGATATTAAATTTGTGCCCCTCTTTCCTTCCAAAACCCATTTGTTTACATTGTTTTTGTTGTAATTCGCTCCTCGTCTGTGAATACGTGTACATTAGCAACAACAATTCCTCTAGTGGTGGAATAAGTACGTCAGCGGATGTGTTCGCAAAACAAGCAATACTGGAAAATCAATGGGCCTTACTAACAACCAAATCTAGTATACGGCTTAAGTATAATCTCCACATTTTCCAAAATGTGTGTACCAATAACGAATTTAATAGTCGGCTTTAGTGCTAGTAAGGAGTTAAATTTTAATGTACAGAAAGTCATGTTTAATTTTACAAATATGTCATTAAAGACCAGAGTAATGCTAATGTACTAATTTAATAGCACGAACAATACTAAAAGGATTAGATTTGGTATCTAGAATACTAAAATTATGCGTTAAATGGTAATTGAATTTAGCTGAAACTGTATAAGCGTTATTCGATTTTCATGAATTTTAAAAATTCCTTAATCTTCATTATTATATACTGAAATACTTTACAGTAAAAATGAACAAGCGAAGAAAACAATATCAGCTGATTTTCTTTATTTCGACTTTCGAATGCCAAGTGTGTAGGCCTCTCCTGATATTGGTATCTAAAATAAACATTCAATTCAATTTTAAATTACCACTGTCCTCTTAGCACCATGGAAGAAAATAAAAATTCAAATCAAGTGCAAATATGAAACGTCAAACCAATATTATGTAGTAGATTCAATGAAAGTGTAGTAAATTCTTTGAAAGATCCAAGTTTAAGTAAAAGTCGACTATTAAAACATTATTAGTACACTTTAGACTTAAGTGTGTATTAATATTTAAGTCGACACCTTTTTTAAGCCACGACTAATGATTCGTTGTTAGTAAGGCCCAATGTGAAAGAAAAAAATTAATATCAGAAATTCAATTTAAAATATTAATTATTGTTTTTCGAATTGAATAACATAAAAACGACTCTTTTTCTAAAATAAGATTATTTTTTTGAATATTGATCATAAATAGAAAATAATAGACACCAATTTCAATTGAGATTGTTATTGTTAATTAAAAAATCAAGTAATTGCTACAAAAATTATTGTTGCAGCGAAGTTAGACGGTAAAAACATAGCAACCAAGTTAAGTTACGGTAATTCTTGGTATACGTAGAATGCCAGTAACAATTGTGTCTTGATTGATGAGGCTTTCTATTACAGATATTACGGCCGTTCCTGGATTTTGGCTTAACGAACTGTAATTACAATTAAGTATAAACGTACAAAAATCAATAAATAATAAAATTAAGCATTATAATTAGTAATTGTGTTAATCTCGAAGAAGTAGTCTAGAGTTCTAAAGCATATGAAAATGCAATTTCCATTCCAATTCCTTTACATACATGCATATGTTTAAATATCCTGAACTACTACGAGTGTAATACACAGCTGAAGTTACATTTATAATTAAAAGTTTTATAATATGTACTCGTAAAACAGCCTTGCTAAAGCTTGCAAATATTTTTAATACAATATATGTATTTATGAAAACAGTATTAAAAATGTATTTGCAAAATTGTTGTTGAGCAACTGCTTATTTGTTTTTGATTTCAATGACGAATAGAAAACACTTGTTTACCGGAAATGTTTTTCTCATTTTCACTTACATTTCGATATAATGCTTGAATTGCAATATAAAATCATTTTTAAATATTTCAGTGATGCAGCAAATAGTAAGCACCCAAGGTTGATTATGTGGATCATATCTTTCTCATATATATTTTTAAATATGTTTAAAATATTGAAATGTGTATGTATTTTGACATAATGAATGTTAGTAGCATCTGTAATTTTTGAAGTGTCGCCGTTGTCTTAAATTCAAAACACATCACACATTTCGAACCCTATGTTAGGCTTATAAAAGAAAACAATATTAATCCATGAATGCATGCATTCATTTTTATATCAACCACTAATTTATTCTTTTGTTAATTAAATTACAAAAATGTAAATTTTGCCACTACAAACTATGTTATCCAAACAATGTCCATCGTAGAATTTTTTTTTATAAAAAACATCCACTTGAGAGCTAAGTAATTATAAACCGAAATGTGATCAAAGGCATTGCATAATAATTAACTGGTTTAAGGCCCATCGTTATTTCGTTTTTCTTCCTATTTTTCTTCTTCACAATATTACTGTTTACTTAATAATTTTCAACTTAAAAAAAAAACAGAACTTCAATATATGTAATTTCTTTTTAATATTTCTCATTATACATAGTGATATTTCCACATTGAATAAAATTTCAAAACTCCAACTAATGTTTCCCAACAACATAAATACAATTTTAAGTTTTTTTATCGTCAACCCAGAAGTAAAGATCAAAAGTGTGCATTTTACATTTATTTCTTATTTTCATATTGTAAAATGCAATCAGAAATTGTGAGCGCTTATATTTTTCTTTAAATAATATACGACATTTAAATTTTGGTATTTTAAAGAAAAAAGAATAATTTCAATATTGTTAATATCTAGTGAACAAACCCAAAGCACTTTCCAATTTCTTCCACGCGCTCTTCATCAGCTGTCAAATTCACTCATTGATGTTGTGATTTAGAGGTGAATTTACTGTGTTGTTGTTGTGACTTAGGGGTGAATTGACCAACTCAAGGGTGAATTGACCAAGTCAAACAAATGTGCGTGAAAATGTAACAATATGCGTGAAATAGCTTGTAGGCACCTGGAAAGTGCCGGGAAAGTTTAATATGATTGCCGGTCCTGGGTGAAGTGTCCAATTACTTCGGGTTGCCGAGAAGAATCATAACCGATCGAGAGACTGCATTCACCTCACGATCGTTCAGCCAGTTTTGACAAGAGAACGGGGTCCAACATATCCAAATGACGGTGAAGATGCCCAGAACCAATGGGCAGGTAGAGAGGAGCAACCGCACCATCTTGGCATCTCTCAAATGCATGCATGGGCCGGGAAGGGGAGAAGACTGGGCAAGCCATTTACGCGATATTCAGTGGGGACTGAGTGCTCGCCATCGTACAACTAGGGCGGGCCCACACGACCTTCTTTTCGCCTACACTCCGAGAAGCATCCTGGGAGACAAGTTGCTGCTGGAACTGGAGGAGCGAGTGTTGACAGATTCCGAAGAGATGAGGCAACGGCGACGCGAGGCTTTGCAATATCAGGCAAGCCCAACATCGACAGAAAACCAAATTCGATTCCAGATACCGGCAACCTACTCAGTACGACGTGGGTGACCTCTTGTTACTTGAGAGCCAGAGTACAAAGGGCCATACATCATTTCCAAGGTCCTCCCTTACGACCGCTATGTGGTGGAAGACATACCTAACATCCAGCGAACCCAGCGAAAACTAAACACCGTGATGGCAGCTGATCGTATAAAACGCTTGTGCGAACTTTCTGATGAGGGAGTTTGTAGGGGCGAGTGCGACTATGAAGACGACGATGGCGGTGATCTCGAGGGCGAGGTCAATGAATAGGATGACCGAGTTGTAATATATAGTTGTAATGCATCAGACAAAACAAGAAATAAGACAGTCTTTGCTTTACATTCATTCGGGATAGTTGTGTTTCATTTCGCTCTCGCGGTTAACATTATTTAAAACATATGTATGTTGTTAAGAACAAATATTTAGATATACAGATTGTCGACAATTCACGCATACATCATATGTGCCTACGCCCATTTTTTGGGGCATTTTCATTAAATAAACGAATTTGCCAACTTTATTAAGGCTTACGGAAAGGAGGAAGGATAGACGGATTGTAACTTATCTGTATGTTGATAGTTGATAATTTGTAGTCTATAGTTAATGTCGTTTCGTTCACCTTTTTTGAATATAGTTGTGAAAAAGCTCTTTTCCAGAATCAAGGAAATATCCCAGAAGTTAGGGATCGAACAGGTACTTTAAGGAAGTGCGACGACATATCATTTTTATAGAATTAGCGAAGCAATACCATCTAGCCCCGTAGAGTAATTATCATTTAGACAAGATACAGATTTAAAAACAATTTCTAAATCCAAAGAAATGTTTAACCCCGGCTTCCGTTTATTCTATCTGACTACCCCTTTTGTTTTCAACTACTGCGGTTTGGATTGAAGGTCTATTTCGCGATGATAATAAATACATTGCTTAAGATCACTGCACTGAATATTGAAATCAAAATGATCTTTCTTACAACCAAATTGCCAGTGAAACAAATTTATGTACATATACATATTTATTTCTTTTTTTGCATCTTATGTTATGCAATGACAGTGAGCAACCCTTAACCGCAAGAATCATGAAAAGAAAAGCATATATGATTTTATCTGTATATACATGCATAACTACATATGTATGTACAGACAAATGCTGCACACAATACAAATCACGGTTATTATTTTTGTCAATGTTTTCGTGTTTGTCCTGTTCAACTTTAGCTAGGCGAATAGTTCTACTTACTATTAAAAGCACTCTGATAGTAATTAAAGACTAACTTTAAGAATTTTGTTTTTGTATTTATGTCAAGAATACTGTATATATGTACATTTTCAATGCAACTTATAATCATGTTTTATTTTTATTTAATTTCAGATCATGTTAAATTCTTCGAAGCTTTTGGTTGTATTTTCCAGACATTAAGATTAAATTACAATATGCGTGTACCATGCTTTTAACAAGGAATAGCCCTCTATGTTAATATAAAACAATGCTTTGAGTATTCTAAGTAAAATAAGTAAAATTTGTCAAATATTTAAGCAACGCAAACTGTGTGATGCTACCTGAAATGTTCATCTAACATTTATGTATATGTATGAAATAAAATATGTGTTAAATACTATTAGTTACAATTGGTTTATGAACTCCCACATCTCATGTGGTTTTATATCGTTTCTTAAATTTGGTATTGCAATGGTGTATTAATGAAAAAACAAACTAGCGGTAAAGAAACATATACATACATATGTATGTAACTACAGATAACTTCCAAGCAGAATACCATAGTCCACCAGAAATCATATGGTAATGATGTGTTAAGCTGTGTCCCTTAACCTGGAACAACTATTTGTTCGCGTACACTTTTTCAATACATCCCCATTGACCAACAAAGCCAAAAAGGAATAATCTTCCTTAAACACTTAATATACTACAACGATTTCGTCGAAATAATCATCTATAACATCCCCAATACATCCCACACATTGTACACCCAAACAATCTTGTAATTAATTTGTGTTGTTTTGCTACGTTAGATACTTTAAAAGTGAAAAGAATAGTATTAATTTCCATTATTTTTTATACTATCTTTTACATTCGGTGTATGAAAATATGTATATAAATATTAGTACACTATTTTAACAATAAAATGTCAGTTAAGAGCTCTTAATAATAGTGTAAAGTGCTGCGGAAATAATTCACTTCCTCTAGTAGGTTGTTTTAATCAAGTGGTATGGTAAATGAAAGAAATGTTTATATTTTAATAAAAAAGATAATTTATGAGGAAGTCAGAAATGTCGGTAAAAGTAAAAAAAAAAAGTTATTTCGTTAAAAACAGGACGTGACCAATGCGCTTTTACACGATGACTTTTTCAGTCAGCGACTTTCGAATGTGTAGGAAAGGGAAGTGAAAAGTGCCGGGGGTAGACCGAGCCGCACGGGTAGAGGATTTGTGTGACTTTTTCGTGTTCTCTTTTATCTTGTTTGTAGTTTTTCTTCAGTTGCTTTATTCTTGTATTCTCAGCGTGGAGTTCGTGTCACAGACACCGTGTGTCGGAGCAGAACAAAATGCGAAAGAAGGGAGAAAGAAATATAAAAAGTCGCTGACTCAAAAAGTCATCGTGTAAAAGTACGGCGCGTCTTCAAAAGAGAATATGAAAAAACCCCTGACTCAAAAAGTCATCGTGTAAAAGTGTTCTTGGCAATTGCACCCTTGAAAGGAATACACCGAATTGTTTCAAGGAAGTCATTGGTTGTAGATGAACAACTATTCTCAATTGTCTCAAAATATTCACCAAATATCCAGTCATGCTTTAAATCATATTTTCTTTAATACATAATATTAAAACCTTTCATTGTCATTTATATTTATAGATTTTGTTCTAGTCTAGTCAGAAGCGCAATAGAGACACCATAAGGAGAGAGAGTAATCTTGATACAGAGTGGTAGTGTCTTCAAATTGGTCGTAAGAAATCGCTATTGTCTGGTAAATAAAATATATAATTACACCATCTTTCTCATCAACTTATGTTAATGTTACTTAAAATCGGTAAAACTGAATGGAAAATAGTGCCAATAGGTACAATAACAAAAGCTCAGCTTTGTTATTACTCACCACGAAATTAGCGATCTACGACCTCTCCTGCCTCAATTATAAAAGAAGCGGGAAACAAATATACAAAGCTGCTTTAAAAACTGTGAGTACCAACACAACTGTTGTTTAAAATACAGTGAAACAAGAAATAAATACGAAACATACTTATCAACGCAATGAAAATAATGTCCATAACCTTTCCCCTCCATTACACTTGCAAAGAAGTAACTATCATAAATAAAAGCTCACCCAATACAATAACCGGTAATATAAAAGCTGCACATTCACATATTCAATTCCGTACAACAACCGACTGATCAGTACACTCATGAACAAGTTCTAAAGCCCGTATGATACAAAATTTTTTCCGCATTTTTATTGCTCTGAAAATGAAGTTAGAGCAGTACGCAAAATTACCTACTGAAATTCCCATTTGGTGTAAGTGTATACGCACTAACCTTATAAATGCGAAAATGTAAAAAAAAATGCATTAAAAATGTATCTCAAACTACATTTTTCAGCCACTGGCAGCTTTTTTTTTGACACTTCTGCATTAAATTTATACGTTTGCCATTTGAGCCTGTTTTGCTGTCTAGCTTTATTTGAAAATAAAGTGTGACTCATTTGATTTGTGTATGTTGCTTTGCAAAATGATTGCTTTCCTTTTCTTAAAAAAACGTGTTTTCTCTTTTATGCAAAGCTGAAAACTAATGTATTAAAAATGCTGAAAAAATGTAGTATCATACGGGCTTAATTGAAATAAGACCAAGCAAAGAAAAAACTGGCGGAAACCTTGCGGGAAAACAACTCAATAATGAACGAAACAGAAGCAAACTCCCAAACAGTTGGAAATATGCAAATGAATTCACTCCTAAAATTTTTCGAGGATATCGTCAATAAATCAATGTCGGGTATTCAAGCTATGTTAGAAAAAACAAATGAGGAAATGATCAATATGTGAAAGGCAAATACGGATCTTAAAAATAAGGTAATGAAACTCACAGCACAACAGCAAGAAGACAGATATAGAATAAGATCACTCGAAGTAGCCTCAAAGAAAACTAATCTAATTATAAGAAGTTTACCGAAAAATGATAGTGTGGAGGAAGAAGTACAAAAACTATGCAAGGAAACTAAAAATTCCAGAACATAAAAAAATTAAGAAAAAAAAAAGAATATTGTAGCCGAACTGGTAGACTTTAATACGGTTAGCAACATTCTAAAATCGAAAAAATCTGAAAAATACTCATATTTGGATTTGATGAATGAAGGAAGAATCAGAACGATGGCTATGGCACAAATACATATGCTATGAAATACTCAACGTATATAGATCAAAAAGAATAGTTTTAAGCGGAGATCAATTAAAAATAGAAAATGTTTACTTATACTGGAAAGCAGATAAATTTATGTCAGAAGGAAAAAGTAGAATGATGGTAATTAGGGATATACATATATAAACGTAGTTTTCAAAATCTTGATTTCAATCTTAAAAACTTAGAGGAAAAATGTAGACAAAGAAGTATGTAACTTAATTAAAACATGCTTTAGTCGTCTGTGGTGAACATTTTGTAAACCTTAAAGATAGTGGTATAAGTAAGTTTGAATTATATAATAGACATAAGGAAAAAATTAAACTAGTGTCATACAATGTAAATGGGCTAGCAAATTAAAGCCTGTTTCCTGATTTTTTTAATTTATTACATCATTTGACGTATTTATCTTACTTAAAACAGACGTCGAGGGCAAACATTGTGAGATATGCCTGATGTGGTAACAAGAATACGGACAAAAAATTAATTTACAGAAGAATAACATAAAAGTTAACTTTAAAATAAAAAAAAAATTTAAATGTTAGATGTCGCAACGAAAAATTAAAAACTTAATATTTTCGCTTTGTACTTAAGAGGAGAGAATGGTTGCTTTCCCAAATTCAGCACTGCCTGCTTTGTGAATTCTAAATGTATATTAATACTCAACACGGTGCAAATGATATTTTTTATTGCTACCGTTTTTGGTTCAGCTTTAAAAAATATAATATTTTGTGAATATTCGATTGTCTCCAACACCACAATTGTTTAGGAAATGATTGATTATATGAGTTGCAATTAATTTGATACACATTGTTTGCAGCACCGATATAAGGAGCAGTCACAATGCCCATTTTGGTTGAATTTTAGAAAGCAGCCAATATCTGATTGTCCCGAGTCCATTATTGGGGACTTCCAAATCGGTACAAATCTATCAGCAAACAACTTTAAAGACTATTTTAATGAACTTTTGAATCCTCCGCTACTTTCATCACCCATTCAATACGCAGATCTACGGATACATGATATAGATCTGGACTCAGTTTACAATAAGAGATATAAGGAAGATTCTAAAAAACAGTCAAATTGAAGAAATCGCCAGGTGAAGATCGGATTCCCTATGAAATGTATATCATCTCCATCTGTTCTCACTAAAACTTCACATGGAATATATAAAAAACCTCTATAAGAAGTGAATAGACTCCCTTACCTCTTATAGAAGATTATAGAAAAATCTTCTGGTTCAAAGAATTGCAGGCAATAAACGCAAATACAGGCATTGATTGGAACAACTGCAACTAAGCAGATCAGAAAAAATTTCGAAGTTACAAATTAGCTTGCCAGACTTATATAAAAAACTAAATCACTAAATAGCACATACATACATATGTACATACTTCAACAAAAAATCTCAAATCGCATAGACCTTTAAAATAAGAGATTGGACTAAAAACTAGTAAATAAAAAATTGGGGATGTCAGAAAATGCTCAGTGTGCAACCTGAACAAAGATGAACATTTTTTCGATTTCTAGTAAAAATTTTGAAAACAGTTAAATTTTTTTAAAGTGCCCGTGATACTTTTAAAACTTGGTACGCTATTGCTTTTATCATATACCCTCCAAATATTAATTTTAAGCCCAATCGTTAAACAAAAAGCCGATCTTTAAAAAGTACCGTTATACGTATTTTTACCTAAAAACTTGGTTTCATCTATTTCCATATACCCAAAGTAGAGTATATCTACTTCATTCATTTCTTAAAACGTTTAAAACTTCAATTTCTAAATTTTTGTGGAAGTATAGGTACATAAATTTGGAAAATAAGAAATGAATTTGTTCTCTAATCTCTAGATCCTACAAAGAAATTAAAAATTCTTGAGGAGTTCGTGTCAATTTTGCACCCTCATATTCCTTGAAATCTGTGAAGAAGAAGGAAGCATTAGGTTGCTGACTCAACTCCGACTGACTGTTGTGTTTTTGGCGAATTGCAAAGCAGTAAAACGCATTTTCACTAACGAAATGTCCAAATTAGGTATAACCTAAAGTAATGTATTTTAAGCCAAAAATTTTCTTTTCCTGCTGACCGCACGTTAAACATTTATGTATAAAGATGTTTACCCATTTGAAAAGTTTTAAAATTCTACTTTCACTTATTTTATACACGGAACATCCTTCATTTCTTTACTTGATCTCTTTGCCTGATAATAATTCACGTCAACACGCCTTTAAAAACATACAGAACAGCTACAATCCGTCTGGAACGGATCGGAGGATACCCCTATCCACCATTCTATAAAGTGGGCGTGACCAAATCACATTTTTTACTCAAATATTGCTATAACGCCGAACTTTGAGGGCGTTACATGTAAAATTTCATCAAATCGGTTTTTTGATGAAAACGCCCAAAAAGTGGGCGTGGCCAAAACTTTTGTACGGGTGGATTGTAGGGAATCTAAATGCCTAAATATTTTGTCTCAACAAAATTTTTCGGTTTCATATAATTTAGTGAAGTTATGAAAAAGTGGGCGTGGCAATGCGATTTAAAAAAATTTTACACTTGTACTGTATCTTTTTCTCAGAAGCCCAGATATGAAATTTCATCGTCCTAGCTCAAAATTTAAGGCCAAAAAAGCGGTGACATACGGACGGTCATCGCTCAATCGATTTCGCTATTGATGCTGATCACGAATATATATTTATAGGGTCTATCTCGATTATTTCTCTATGTTACAAACTATGTGTCAAACTTAATATACCCTTAGGATATTATACCCTATCCTAAAAACGTACGAAAATATGTATACAATCCTCACCACAATATGACTACTCAATTAGTGTGACCAGCTACCACAAAACTTATCAGGTAGAAAATGATGAATATATAATTTTTAATCGCTAAGTATGATATTTCATAAAGTAATAGCAAAGTACAAATGTTCATTTTGATGATTTGATGTTGGAATAGAACCTCTTATTTAAAAATCCGTAACTAATCCTTTTTTAAAAAAAAGAAACAGTAACAAAAGCTGTAAACCGATTTGCAAATAGTAAACCTGATCACATCAGTTCATACGATGGCAGAGAGAGAAACAACCACACTCACTATTAATTCAACCCGCCTTAAGAAAAGCATTATGGGAAAACCACTTGAGTATATGAGAGCTAAACAAAAAGAAATTTGACAAAAGCTATTATTTTCAACACTCCCACTTTTTGTCAACATTTAAACTGTACAAAATCTTAATTATTTAAAAATGCACCACACCAAAATGCAAAAAAATTTGAAAATTACTTTTCAACTGAAACAACGCCCTTCAATGCACGCAGAAGTTGAAAACGTTCTCTTGGTAGAGATTTGGTAAGAACGTCTGAGACCATTTTCATTGTTGACATATACTGGAGATAAAAGCAACCTTCTTCGAATTTCTCACGAATGAAGTGGTATCTTACATCGATGTGTTTGCTTCTCCTGTGGAAATCGGGGTTCTTTATCAATCGGGTAGCACTTTCATTGGCCATAAAAAATGATGTGATGTTATCAATCTCAATAATACCTGGTTTGGAAGGCTAGTAACAGAAACCTCAAAAGTCCTCAAAATGAAATCGTTCCAAAACCTTTCGTGCATATGCAGTCTGATGCATTAATATAGAATCATCGCCTCGCTGATCGATCTCAAATCCAAGAAAGCAACCCACCTGCATCGTTCTAATTTCAAAATGCTCCTGCAGATGCTTGACTACCGATATCACCATTGCCTTATCGTCGAATACCACAATCCCGTCATCCACATAAATCGCCAAAATTATTGTGTTTTCCTTTTGATGACTCACAAATACACATGGGTCTGAATCGCAGACTTTAAACCCGAAGAGCTCGATCAATGACTTAAATTTACGATTCCAGCAGCGTGAGCCCTGCTTCAGGACATAAAGACTCTTCTGCAGTTTACAAACGCGTTCACTATTGTCGTCGAAACCAACAGGTTGTTGCATATACACGACTTCTTCAAGATCGCCGTTAAGAAAAGCCGTTTTAACGTCAAACTGCTTCATATACATTCCCTTTTCTGCAACAATAGCCAAAATTGCTCGCAATGATGTAAATCGAACAACTGGACTAAATGTTTCTAAATAGTCGATGCCGTATTCTTGAGTGAATCCACGACATACCAACCGTGCCTTGTAGCGTTGAGTCACATCACCTGGGTTTTTCTTCACCTTGAAAACCCACTTGGTCTTTGAACCAGCACCCAGGTCTGGCCTTCCAACAATGAATCTATTTCCTCCTTCATAGCCTGTAACCACTTATCACTTTCTGATGAGTTTACTGCTTCCTCGTATGATTTTGGCTCCTCAGTGATTGTCAACAAAGCCATCGCCATTGAAGCACTCTCCTGACGATTACGTAAACGCGTTTCCAGAATATTGCTTTCATCAATGTCTTGCAATGCCGTTGGACATCGTCGTACATTTTCTGACATTTTCTGAGCTTCAGCTCCTTCATCATCGTCTCGTTGGATACTTTCACTAGTATTTGCGTCACAATCTGCATCATTCTCCTCAATAATTGTGACTGCAGACGGTTCTTCTGCCAAGAGTTTTACGTCACGTGCTACCAAGATGCAATTCGATTTATCCAAAATACGATATCCCTTTTGACTTTCATCATAGCCAACAAAAATGCATTTTTTTGATTTTGAATCCAGCTTGGTACGTTTTTGTTTTGGTATATGGACATAAACCTCTGATCCAAAAAGACGAAAATGTTCAAACTTTGCAGGCCTACTTTGCGATTTAGGATGAAAACATCTGTTTGTACTGCCTCTGCCCATAGCTTTGGGCTAAGACCCTTAGCATGGATCATGGATCTTGCCGATTCCATGATTGTTCGGTTCTCACGCTCTACACATCCATTTTGTTCAGGAGTGTATGCAATTGACCGACGATGATGAATGCCATTTTCTTAAAAAACTGTTTCATGCAATAAATCAAGAATTCCAGACCGTTGTCTGTTTGATTTGTCCACACTGTTTTTCTGCGATTTTTACAACTATTTTTAGCTTTTCTACTACTTCAAACTTGTTCTTGAGGAAAAACACAAAACGAAACTTAGAAAAATCATGAATAATTTCACCGCATTTTGTTGATCTATCTGGTCGCAAATCGAAGCTTAATCGATGTTGTTTCCCAAATACACAGCCATCGCAATCAAAATTTTCGTCGACAAAACCAATACCATTGTTACGCAATAAACTGCGGACATGAGACAGATTTTGATGACTCAAGCGCTCGTGCCAAACGCGTAGAGATCATTCTTTAACAGCCATTATTGATTTGTCAAATGTCGGTTCGATGACCCTGAATAGCATTTGAAACATATTTCTTTGTCTTGCTCCCACTGCCACCACGCTCTCACCATTCAAGAGTTGAAACAAATCTTTATTTGACCAACTAGTATGCCCATTATCCATCGCTTTTGTCGAAGAAAACAAATTCGCAAACAGGCTCGGTGCATATAAAACATTTTTCATTGTTTTCTCGATCCACTTAATTCCATTAAATGACAACACCCTCAAATCACCACATCCAGTTGCTAGCATCAATTAACCGTCTCTGAGTAGCACTTCAATCGGTTTGTCTAATTGAGTAAACGTCATAAACCACTCACGGCGCTTACACATATATCGTGTCCCGGATTTTTTTTGTATGCATAATAGTGTTCTTCCAATAAATGCTTGTCTGAATCATTGCTCTGTTCATATATTGAATGCAACTTTTCCCACATTTCTTTCGACGTCGAACAGGTGCACAAGTGAATAAGTACCTTCGGTCCGCACGAATTCACGATTAATTTTTGTGCCCTGGCATCATTTTTAACCCTTTCTGTCGAATCTTTCGCGAAGTTTACGTTCTTCATATCAGTTGGTTGCGCAGTTCTTCCATTTACCAAGCCTTAGAGTTCCGATGCCAACAAATTAACTCGAACTCGGAACTTCCACATCATCCATTGCGATGGGTCGATGAATTTCTCAATTACTGATATCTCCTTGTCCATTTCAATTTTATTTTCGCCAACAATAACGCTTATTTTATCTTTGACCGATGCTCCCGAAATTTTATCCAAAAAAAATTGCAAACAAAGAAATTTCGCTATCGATGAAAAAAAAGGCGTCACTCCTTATTGAGCCAAGAAAAATCTCTGCTAAGCTCCTGTAGATAGAAATGAGTACATGAAAGCTTAACAGAAAGGAATTTCACAAAAGCTATTATTTTCTACAAGTAGAGCCAATTCTGCGCTTGGTTTGTGAAACGTTGGTCTAAGGAATTTTCAGACCCCTACGTTACTTAATCACTCTATATCACTTTAGAAATGGCAGAGAATAATGGCCGTCTAATAGTAGCTTAAAATCAAATTCGAATTAGTGTGAAATGAATACGTTAGGTTAGGTTAGGTTAGGTAAATGGGTGCCTTGTGACATTTTCACTGCTCACTTAGACCACAGTTCGGGTTCATTGTGCCCAATCATTTAACCCTATAAACCTAGTCCGCTATTGGAACCATCCAGATAATGATATGAATCTCAGGAGGTCCGTCAGCTCTACGTTACCCAAGTCGTCCAAATCCGAGAAGAAGTAACTGCCAAGAGTCCTCATTCTTCTGATGGATAGGGCAGGATAGCCGCACAGCAGGTGACGAACTGACTCAATTTATTCTTCGTCCCTGCAACTTCTACAGAAGTCATTATGTAGTACATGGAGTCGCTCCGCGTGGACGCCAATGGCACAATGACCAGTAATTATCCCTGAAATGACCCGTGCTTTATAACGACTCAGTTTCACCAGAGAAGTTGATCTCTTCTTGCTGATACCCGGCCATAGGGCCCTGGCTATTGCGCATGTTTCCAGATGAACCCAGCGACTATTTGCTCGACCGATTGGGGTTACTACAAAAGTGAAAAAGCGATAAATGCAGCGCCGACCATTTCCTAGCAAGTTCGTCAGCCCTTTCGTTTCCTACGATATCCATATGCCCTGGCACCCAACAGATAGTCACCGCATTAGCTCTAGATATCTCATTCAAGAGCGATTTGCAGATCTTCAGAAGCCTTGATCTGATTATAGCGGGGTCCAGAGCCTTAACAGCTGCCAGGTTGTCTATATACACAGTAATCGTTCTGCCAACGATATCGCTCTCACTTATAATCTTAGCAGCCGTCTGATGGCTGTGACTTCTGCCTAAAAGACGCTGCAATCATTGTTTACTATAAAGGAGTTGTTTGTTCCTAGGGCTTCACAATAAACTCCGGCTCCCGTGCCAACGTCCATCTTAGAACTGTCGGTATAGAACGCCAGTTCCTTCTTCTTCATGGTTCTTCGGCACTTCCAGTACATTCTGTCAGGAATTCTTATAGCGAATCTCATTTCAAAAGGTAGCGTGGGGGTAATGTGATCAGTTTCTGAGAAACAGCTGGTAGTTCCCCATCGGGACAAAATTGAGGCATGGCTGTACAGGCTCGATGACCACATTCGGCCTTCCCTCAGTCTTACAGCGGTTTTAGCCGCCAGACTATCACAGTATATATGAAGCGGAATGAAACTGAGCATGGTTTCCATTGTGCCTGTTGGTGTTGTCTTCATTGATCCCATGACTCCGATGTACGCTGCCCTCTGGATTTTGGTGAGGTTAGAAAGCTGGTATTGCTTCTCCAGAACTGTCCACCATGCCAGTGAACCATATGTAAGAATGGGTCTTACGATCGCCGTGTATATTTAACTTGGAATCTAGAATTTCACCCAGGTATCGAGCTGAACCTGAGATACTTAGTTCAGTACCACTGATACTTGGGGGTCTGAAGACAGGAATTGATCTCTTCCCAGGAATTTCCCCGATATCAGGATAACCACGTCGTCGGCATAGGCCGTCACGTTGAAGGCATTTTCCTTCAATATTACCAAGATCTCATCCACTGCAAGGAGCCATATTAGAGGGGATAAGACTCTTCCTTGTGGGGTTCCTCTGCAGACGCTTCTCCTGATAGTTACATCTCCTTGCGATGAAGATATAACTCTCGATTGAAGCATTTGAGCAATCCAATTGGAGAGACCGATGCTCAGCCGAGCTCTGTGTAAGCTGCCCAGGATCACATCGGTGCTTACGTTGTTGAACGCGTCTTTGGGGAACGCCCCAAGAGTGAATTCCTTGAAGTGGAGGCATCTTTGTATGCTTGATACGACCCTGTGGAGGGCTGTATCTACCGACCTACCGCAGATGGGTGCTCAGAAGTATATCCAGCGTTTCCTCATGTGACTCTGCCCAGGTACCATTACTTTTCCTGATATTGAATGCCGGTGTTGGTGTCTTGGCCAGGATCTTCCGTAGGCGGGAGGCTTCGTTCGTTGATTTTATAGATGCGCAAAACGATCTCCAAGAGTTTCTCTCTACGAACCTAATCTCTTTCTTGAGGAGCTTTACGCTTTCTTTATATGTGGAGCACTCGACGACCCCCTCTTTAGCGAGGTTCCATCCTACTCTTGAAAAGCGAATGAGTTCTGCTTTTTTACCATTCCACCATGGTATACGTTTTTTACCGGTATGTCTACTGACCAGGCAGGATTTTTCAAAGGATTGCGTAAGGGAACCGGTCAGTGCATCGACTGCATTGTCAACTGCGTCTATACAGTTGAGATCCTCAGTGGAGTGATTCACTGATTTCCTCAGTTCTCTATTGAATTTTGACCAGTAGCGCTACGCGGATTTCTAAAAGTCCCCTTCCCACGAGTAGATAGTTTTAGTATCAGAGTATCCAACAATGATCAGATAGTGACGCCTTGTTGGAGACTCTCCAGTCAACAACTTCAACAGAGCTCTGTTCAGATACAAAAGTTACATCTTTAAGAAGCGGCGGGTAAGTGAAAAATGTTTCTCGATCCCTTCTAGAAAATATAAGAGGAATTAGGAAAAATGAAAACAAAAGATAAGCAAATGAGGTAGTAGGGCAGAAAATCAACAAAGATAGGTACTACGCACACGCAAATGGGTTATTTACTCCTTTTTTTGATGATAGGGTCAACTCAGTTGCGAAGAAATTTTATGAAAGTCATAAAATACAAATAGATACTGCGCGCACGCAAAAAGGGGTTGTTTACTCTTTTCCGAGGTTTGGGTCAACTCTATTGCGAAGCATTTTTATGACGGTCATAAAATACCAAGTAGATACTGTGGGTACACAAACGGGTTGTTTATCATAACCAGAATATTTTGGGTTTTTGTTTTAATGACATGCTGATCGGTCTGACGACTGAGTGTCAATAATCAAAACGATCAACGATGCTACACGCGTCATATAACCCTTTACCCTATATGATACATACATATGTACATATTCCATACATTTTTGGGTAGTGGCTGATTGCCATTATCGATTGATATAGTCATTCAGTAGCGAACTGTGAAACAAGTAAGTGGTGAAACTTTGAACAAAAAAGCAATAGAACAAAAAAAAAAAGTGATATAGCAATAATTTTGTGGGTGAGTTAATCACTGAGTCTTCTTTTTTTTAAAACTGTTATAATTTAGAATTGTTTATACAAAAAAAATACAAATTTTTGGCGCAACAGGTCCATGGGACCCAGGGCCTAGCTTGTCACAACCATTCGTGTTGTGCGTGTTATATTCTTCACATGAATGGAAGGGGCCTACTGTTTAACGCCGGATCCGAACGGCAATTTTTGAGAAACTTTTTCATGACAGTTTTACTCTCGGATGTTTGTCAGACGCTCGCGAGAGGTGGGGCCGTGAAAGAAATTTTAGGTGTTGTCTGGGGATTGAACCTGGAACCCCTTGCTCCGTAGTCCAACGCACTAACCACTTGAGCCACGGCGCCCACTTTAATTTTATATAATAATATATATAATTTCCTTTAAATTCTTTAGATCTATTATTTAAATCTATTATTTAATTATGTGTGTTCGTCGTTATTTAAAAATAAATTCGTGGATAGTTATTTTTATTTTATTTTTGTTATGATTAGTTATTTTCTTTTAAATCCGGTTTAGGTGGTTTAGAAAAACTATATTGTAGAAATTATTTTATTCACTGAGCTTCCCTAAGTTTCTCGTTAATGTAGGTATATTTATTTGTGTCATTGCATATATTAAATACATACATACATAAAAAAAAAATGGTTACGAAAAGTGGCGTTGAGTCGAGTTGACTATTTATCAAACATATAAGGGTTGTAGCCCAGAGTGGTAACGGAGATGTGAGATTCAACCATTTGAGAGCCAACTTGGGAGGCGATACCGCTCCGTTTGGTACGAATGAGTCGTTAGTGCCCTCCAACCACATTCTTAGTTCGACGGGCTTGCCTGGTGATTCCGCTTGCCTATCATGTTTTTATTCCGCGGAGATGTGCGTATTCCTGCTTCGTGGGTAACGATCGCATTTCTTTTAACCAATTCTTCTTCACTTCAGCTTTTCGTTGAACCATGTTACATAACATTTACCTTTTGAAAGTAAAAATTAGAATCAAGATCAATGAAGTGAATTGCAGGGATGTACTGACTTGGAGTAATTAACTTCCAAGCATATACGGGTTGTAGCCCAGAGTGGTAACGGAGATGTGAGATTCGACCATTTGAGAGCCAACGGGGGAGGCGATACCGCTCCGTTTGGTACCAATGAGTCGTTAGTGCCCTCCTGCCACAATCTAGTTTTGACGGGCTTGCCTGGTGATTCCGCTTGCCCGTCACTATATTATATCACACGAAGATGTGCGTATTCCTGCTTCGTGTGTAGCGATCACTTTCTCAACTCTCTTACATCCCAGTCATTTACTGTTTATTGTTTACCCTTTGTTTAGACTTATTTATTTTTATTTAAACGAATTTAAGGGGGCTCATGTTTTTGTGTTTGCTTTATATTTACTTACTTACTTACTTAGGTGGCGCTACAGTTCGGGGTGAACCTGGGCCTCAACTAACAAGCCTCTCCAGTTAGCTCGGTCCTTAGCTAACTGCCTCCAGTTCCTCACTCCAAGCTTGTTCAGGTCCCCTTCAACTTGTGCGCGCCACCTAAGGCGAGGTCTTCCTCTGCTGCGTTGTTCCTCCGGGTGTGATTCGAAGACTCTTCGGGCCGGAGCAATTGTGTTCATTCGCTCTACATGTCCTAGCCATCTCAAACGACAAATGCACAGTTTTTTGACTAGGTCTATGTCGCTGTACAGCTCGTATAGTTCGTCGTTGAATCTTCTCCTCCAAAGCCCGTCAACGCAAACGGGACCGAATATTTTTCGAAGAATTTTTCTCTCGAAACGACCGAGGATATCTTCATCCGCTTTTGATAAAGTCCAAGCTTCAGCGCCATAAAGCAGGACTGGGATGATCAAGGTCTTATATAGAGTCTCCTTAGTTGTTCGGGATAGGGCTTTACTACTCAATTGCCTTCTCAGCCCAAAGAAACAGCGAATGGCAAGAGTTATTCTTCGTTTTATTTCTGCCGAGGTGTTGTTGTCAGAATTGATAGCAGAGCCGAGGTAGACAAAGTACCTTACTACCTCAAAGTTATAGCTGTCGATTGTGACGTTCTGTCCAATACGTCGATGTTGCATATCCCTTCTGGTTGACAGCATATACTTGGTTTTGCCCTCGTTTACCGCTAAACCCATTTTGGCGGCTTCTGTTTCAATACTAGCGAACGCACCGGTGACAGCCCGTTGTGTTCTTCCAATAATGTCGATATCGTCGGCTTACGCTAGTAGTTGCACAGACTTTTGAAAGATTGTGCCTCCGGTGTTGGCTTGTGAGTTTCGCACAATTCTTTCAAGAACGATGTTAAAAAAATCACATGACAGCGCGTCACCTTGTCTAAATCCTTTTTTGACATCAAAGGTCTCGGTGAGATCGTTACTGACCTTGATGGAGCAGCGAGAATTCTCCAACGTCATCCTGCACAGGCGAACGAGTTTGGCAGTGATGCCAAAACTAGACATGGCTCTTTATAGCTCGTCTCTAAAGATGCTGTCATATGCGGCCTTAAAATCGATGAAGAGATGGTGGGTATCGATTTGGACGTCTTGAGTTTTTTCCAGGATCTGCCGAAGTGTGAAAATTTTATCGATTATGGACTTTCCTGGTCTGAAACCACACTGATAGGGCCCAATCAGGTGGTTAACGAAGGTTTTCAGACGTTCACACAATATGGCAGATAGGATCTTGTACGCGATGTTGAGGAGACTGATACCTCTGTAATTGGCGCAATTGCGGGGAGCTCCTTTCTTGTGGATCGGGCAAACGTTGCTGAGATTCCATTCATCAGGCATACACTCATCTGACCAAATTTTAGAAATGAGTTGGTGTATGCTCTCTACCAGGTCATTTCCAAATGCTTTGAACAGCTCGGCTGGTAAGCCGTCAGGTCCAGCAGCCTTGTTGGACTTAAGTTTGGATATTGCTATCCTCACTTCGGTTTGGTCAGGTGGACGGAAGTTTTGGCTATCATTGTCTATGTTGAATGGTTCCTTCTGCCTGACAGCGGAATGTTGGTCTTCGTCTCCGTTATACAGTCTGCAGAGGAAATTTTTCCATATTCTCAGCACCGACTGTGACTCTGCTACGAGGTTTCCTTCTTCATCTCTACAGGCTTCTGTACGGGTCTTGTTGGCCTGACACGTTCTTTTTACCTGTTGGTAAAACCTCCGTACATTATTCCTGGAGTACAATCTCTCAATATCTTCGATCGCGCGCTTCTCGTGCTCTTTTTTCTTCTTTCGGAGAAGCCGATGTTCTTACCGTCTCTTTTGCTCGTAGAGCTCACGAGCCGCTCTCATCCTTCTTTGCAGCGCCGCTTTGTATGCCTCTTGTTTAGCTGCATTTGCTTGCCGGCATTCTTCGTCAAACCATGGGTTTCTTTGTGGTGGTCGAGCGAAACCCAGTACATCAGTTGCGGCACTTCTGATGGCATGTTGGCAGCGTTGCCATTGGTCCTCGGCATTTGATGCTGGCGGCATAGGAGATTTCGGGATACGCGTTCGGCAAAGGTTCGATCTCTTGCGATTGCAGTCTTTCAACGTTATATCTTCTCACAGTATTTCTTCTTTGATGTGATGTTAGGGATATCCGCATTCGTACCGTGGCTGCAACAAGGTAGTGATCCGTGTCGATGTTGGCTGCTCGGAAGGTTCGGACATCTAGAATACTGGAGGCATGCCTTACGTCGATCGCAATGTGATCAATTTGGTTGACCGTTTGATGATCAGGAGACCGCCATGTCCCCTTGTGGATATTGAGATGAGGAAACCGTGTGCTTGCTATGGTGACGTTTCGCCCCGCAGCGAAGTCAATAAGCCTAAGTCCGTTTCCGGACGTGGTGTCGTGGAGGCTGTGCTTACCAATCGTCCTACCAAAGATGTCCTCCTTTCCTATCTTGGCGTTAAAATCGCCTAAAACGATTTTAACGTCATATTTAGGGCATTGCTCGCTCGTAGGTTTTGTCGAGGATGAGCGCATATAAGGCTTATGTTGGCGAATTTAGTCTTGATGCGGATTGTCATAAGTCGTTCGCTCACGTGTCGAAAGCTTAAGACTTCTTGCCTAAGTCTGCCGCTTATGACAAATCCACATCCGAATAAGCGCTGTTTCTGCTCTCTATAGCAATCACCGTAATAGATGTCACAGTTTTTCATCCTTTTTTTGCCCGGCCCATCCCATCGCACTTCTTGGATGGCGGTGATGTCTGCCTTATAGCAGACTAGGGCATCTGCTAATTCTTCGGCTGCACGCGGTCTGTTAAGGGTCCGAACATTCAACGTGCAGAGCCGAAGGTCGTTGTCCTTATTTCGATTGCTAGTGTCGTCAACAGTGAATCCATCCGTATCCGAGCCTTGAAAGTATTTCGGAACTAATTGTTTTTTCCGTGGTCGGGAAGTTACCCCTACGCACAACCCCCAACCTGGAGGACCAGTTCCCTTTTAAACCCCTAGGACGAGGGGCCGGATTTTCCGGAGTCAGTAACCCACTTCAGGGATATGAGTGCTGCCGTTGGCCCATTAAGGGCTCTTCCGCCACCAACTCTTTTCCAACACCCTGGCTCAGTGTTGGAGATCCCTATAGACCTGGGATCCGAATAAGTCAGAGCAGCTCATATAGGGATTGCACTAGAAAGTTCGGCCTGACTGGAACTGTGGGCGCCACCGTTGATTCCACCTAGAGAATTCGTCCGCTGCCGTCCAGATTAGAAGGAAGTGTCTTAGTGAGAAAACACGCCTCCCCCCTCTCTCGTTTGCTACGACCAACGACCTTCCAAAGGGGTTGTTTACCCCATCTCCAGCCGAGGTACTAGGCACCCAGCAGCCACCAACGCGGAGGTGTAGAGTAGGAGTTGATAGTGAGAGGCTAAGGTGTGAACGCTTGTGTTCCCATATATTCCGCATCACCATCCTTTGGCCACCTGCTTTATATTTACAGAGAAAAAAAAAAGAAACAAAAACTATTCGGTGACGTCCTCCCTCCACGACCAGCACTGAGCCCAATTACGAACAACTTGTTAAAAATTATCTTTAATAAACAAAAAAAAAAAAAAATCGTTTTTTTAATCTTTTTCTTATAATTCAGAAGTGGGATAACTGGTCATGGAAAGGATGGTCATATTAGAGCAATAGTTATTTAAGAATTATGTATACATATTATGGATTTACAATTTACATTATGATATACATTTGATTTTTGTTTATTCAAATTTATTTAGTATCAAACTATCATTTTTTTAAGGTTTTATGAGTTGAGAGAACATTTTATTTAATCACTCATTTCATTTTAATCTTTACGGTGGTACTATAAAAATAGGACATTGATAGGAATAGATAAAAATGGGTTTACAATGAGTCATGTTTACAATTTAGCAAGAGTAAAAATAAAGATTGATGAAGTAGAATGTAGCATCTTAGTTCGGATAGTAGGGGACGAGCTCCAAACTGTCTCAGTATTGATTGGCCAGGCATTTACCGAACTGCCTGATATAATGGCTATCAAAACTGACAAGTCACTGCAGTTCTTCCGAAGAACCATGGAACTATCTGAAATTACAATAAACCGGAAGAAAAACAAAATCATTCTAAGGTTGATGGAACACGTCTGTCTTATACCACGAAGTCTAAGTATGGTTCATGTAAAAGCTAACCAGGGAAATGTAGACGTTTACATTGAGTCCGCAGTACGACCTAAAGAAGACTTGGAAAGTTGCATACCCCGAGCGATTCTTCATACGGATGAAAAAGGAATGTCTTATGTACCTGTTTGTAATCTCTCGGACGAAAACATAAATATTCGAGAAAACACTGTTGTCGCAAGGGGCTGGCGGTGTGGAGAAGATTTGACCAGAGGAGAAAATGTTCTAAGGATCGATCAACGAGAATGTATACCCATAGGTATAGAAATGCTGACAGTCGGTCCCATCGACAAAGCCCAAAAGCAAAAACTAGTGCAGACTTTGAATGAATTTCGAGATTGTATTTCATTAGACGTGAACGAACTAGACTGCGCTAAATCAACAAAGATGCGAATACAACTCGATGACGAACAGCCGTTTTCTTTCCGACCATATCGGATGGCGGTACAAGAACAGAAGATTGTATAAGAGATGGTACAGGAACTATTGGATAACAACATAATTCGAGAGTCACAATCCGACTACGCATCTCCGATGTTATTGGTCAGAAAGAAAAATGGTGAACAAAGACTGTGTGTAGATTTTCGGAAGCTTAATAGTAAAACTGTTAAAGATTGCCACCCAATACCACGCATCGATGAACAGGTAGATAAACTAAATGGAGGGGTATGGTTCACAAGCTTAGATTTGCGGTCCGGTTATTACCAAATATCGATGGAAGAGTCGTCAAAACACTTAACTGCCTTTGTTACACCTAGTGGCCAATATGAATTCCAACGCATGCCATTTGGGTTATGTAACGCGCCAAGGGTTTTTCAGCGTTTCATGAATCGAATTCTTAATTCAGTTCAGGACATTACAGCATTTTATTTCGATGATATACTACTACATGCTAAAACTCGAACAGAAGCAATGCAGGGATTAAGAAGGACATTGGAGGTAATGCGAAAAGAAGGTTTGACTCTTAATTTAAAGAAATGTAGTTTTTTCATGGACAGAAGAGCAACAACACGCATATAGTCAACTCAAACAGAAATTAAGCGAGCAACCAATCCTAGCAATCTATAACCCCAAAGCCAAGACTGAGGTTCACACAGACACGAGCTCAATTGGATTGGCTGGTATACTTTTACAGTATCAAACCGACGGGCGACTACACCCGGTGATTTATTACAGTCGACAAACACGGTCTGCTGAACAGAAGCATCACTCGTATGAATTGGGGACCTTAGCAGCAGTTGAATCCATTAAGAAATTTCGGACGTATCTTCTAGGGGTGGAATTCACACTGGTAACCGATTGCAATGCTCTTAAAGCGACGAAAAATAAGAAAGAGTTGTTGCCCCGAATCGCACGCTGGTGGTTACAGCTCATGGAATACAGTTTTGAGGTAAAGTACCGACCTGGCGAACGTATGAAGCATGTGGATGCACTCAGTCGAAACCCTGGTTCTACGGGCGATGCTGCGGTAGTAATGAGGATAGAGCAAGGTGACTGGGTACTGGCGGGTCAGTTGACCGATCGAAAGATCCAACAAATTCAAGAAATATTAACGAAAACACCAAGTACCGAGGAGGAAAGAGACACGAGCTTTGGGTAAGCAGTGGGTGGTCCCGAATGGGATGCGACATCAAGTAGTCCGCGCCGCTCACGATGAGCTGGGGCATTTCGCTGTTGAGAAGACACTAAATAGACTTTGTTCCCATTATTGGTTCCCGAATATGTGGCAGTATGTTGAGAAGTACATATCCTGTTGCATCCAATGCTTGTACAACAAAAAGTCCGGAGGTAAACAAGAAGGATATCTCCATCCTATGCCGAAGGGTACTGTTCCAATGAAAACGGTTCACGTAGATCACTTAGGCCCATTTCCTCGGAGCAAACGAGGCAACCTGTACATAGTTGCTATTGTTGATGCATTTACCAAGTTTACATTCATTCGGGCCGTTAAGAACACCAAAACGAAGCTAGTCATCAATTTTTTTAAAGATATCTTCACCGTTCACGGGATCCCAATAACCATCATTTCGGACAGAAGCAGCGCATTTACTTCGAAGTTCCGAATATTCTGTCAGGCAAACAACACAACGCATATTTTAAACGCCGTAGCTATGCCCAGAGCAAACGGGCAAGTAGAACGGTTGAACCGATCTATTTTGAGCGCCTTGATAACCACCACATTAGAAGATAACTTATGGGACACAAACATTCGTCAAGTCCAATTCGCCTTAAATAACGTCATACACAAAAGTACGGGAAAAACTCCAAGCCAACTATTGCTGGGACTTGAACCAAGGGGTGGAACTGACGCCATTTTGAAGGATGAAATTAAAACAGTGGCGGAAGTGATGGCTGATTTAGAAAATGAAAGAGCAGATGCAGCGAATACAAATATCGAGGCTCAACAGGTACAGAAGCGATACTACGACAAACGACGGAAGCAACCTAGAAAATATAAGGAAGGAGATTTAGTGGTGATTAAGAAGCAGGAGGTGGCAATCGGAACTAGCAGAAAACTTATGCCACCGCTTAAAATACCGTTCTTGGTTAAAAAAGTATACCCTAACGACAGATACCTGGTTACAGATATAGAAGGAACACGTCGAAGGACAAGAAGTACTAGCTATGAGAACGTGATTGCGGTGGATCAGATGAAGCCATGGTGTGAATATGGTGACCTGTCGGACTGTTCAGGATGTGAGGGCGCCAAAGAGATGGAAGCAGACAAGGAGGAACTCGGGACGAGTTCACGTCAGGATGGACGACTGTAAGAAGGGGCGGGTAAGTGAAAAATGTTTCTCGATCCCTTCTAGAAAATATAAGAGGAATTAGGAAAAATGAAAACAAAAGATAAGCAAATGAGGTAGTAGGGCAGAAAATCAACAAAAATAGGTACTACGCACACGCAAATGGGTTATTTACTCTTTTCCGAGGTTTGGGTCAAAATGCAAGTAGATACTGCGCACACGCAAATGGGTTGTTTACTCCTTTTTTTGATGATAGGGTCAACTCAGTTGCGAAGAAATTTTATGAAAGTCATAAAATACAAATAGATACTGCGCGCACGCAAAAAGGGGTTGTTTACTCTTTTCCGAGGTTTGGGTCAACTCTATTGCGAAGCATTTTTATGACGGTCATAAAATACCAAGTAGATACTGTGGGTACACAAACGGGTTGTTTATCATAACCAGAATATTTTGGGTTTTTGTTTTAATGACATGCTGATCGGTCTGACGACTGAGTGTCAATAATCAAAACGATCAACAATGCTACACGCGTCATATAACCCTTTACGCTATATGATACATATGTATATATTCCATACATTTTTGGGTAGTGGCTGATTGCCATTATCGATTGATATAGTCACTCAGTAGCGAACTGTAAAACAAGTAAGTGGTGAATTTGAACAAAAAAGAAATAGAAAAAAAAAAAAAAAAGTGATATAGCAATAATTTTGTGGGTGAGTTAATCACTGAGTCTTCTTTTTTTAAAACTGTTGTAATTTAGAATTGTTTATAATTTCCTTTAAATTCTTTAGATCTATTATTTAAATCTATTATTTAATTATGTGTGTTCGTCGTTAATTTAAAATAAATTCGTGGATAGTTATTTTTATTTTATTTTTGTTATGATTAGTTATTTTCTTTTAAATCCGGTTTAGGTGGTTTAGAAAAACTATATTGTAGAAATTATTTTATTCACTGAGCTTCCCTAAGTTTCTCGTTAATGTAGGTATATTTATTTGTGTCATTGTATATATTAAATACATACATACATAAAAAAAAAAGAGTTACGAAAAGTGGCGTTGAGTCGAGTTGACTATTTATCAAACACAAAAGGGTTGTAGCCCAGAGTGGTAACGGAGATGTGAGATTCGACCATTTGAGAGTCAACGGGGGAGGCGATACCGCTCCGTTTGGTACGAATGAGTCGTTAGTGCCCTCCAACCACATTCTTAGTTCGACGGGCTTGCCTGGTGATTCCGCTTGCCCATCATGTTTTTATTCCCGGCGGAGATGTGCGTATTCCTGCTTCGTGGGTAACGATCGCATTTCTTTTAACCAATTCTTCTTCACTTCAGCTTTTCGTTGAACCATGTTACATAACATTTACCTTTTGAAAGTAAAAATTAGAATCAAGATTAATGAAGTGAATTGCAGGGATGTACTGAGTTGGAGTAATTAACTTCCAAGCATATACGGGTTGTAGCCCAGAGTGGTAACGGAGATGTGAGATTCGACCATTTGAGAGCCAACGGGGGAGGCGATACCGCTCCGTTTGGTACCAATGAGTCGTTAGTGCGCTCCTGCCACAATCTAGTTTTGACGGGCTTGCCTGGTGATTCCGCTTGCCCGTCACTATATTATATCACACGAAGATGTGCGTATTCCTGCTTCGTGTGTAGCGATCACTTTCTCAACTCTCTTACATCCCAGTCATTTACTGTTTATTGTTTACCTTTTGTTTAGACTTATTTATTTTTATTTAAACGAATTTAAGGGGGCTCATGTTTTTGTGTTTGCTTTATATTTACAGAGAAAAAAAAAAGAAACAAAAACTATTCGGTGACGTCCTCCCTCCACGACCAGCCCTGAGCCCAATTACGAACAACTTGTTAAAAATTATCTTTAATAAACAAAAAAAAAAAAAATTCGTTTTTTTAATCTTTTTCTTATACATCTAAGACTTCTTTTCTTGCAGACGTTACAAAGGTGGGGTCGTTGCCTCTATTACAGATAAGAAGATTGGATTTTAAGATAAAATTAAACAAAACTTCGCCTCTAGCAATGATGTCAGTGCTACCCCACAAAGGATGGTGGGCGTTGGTATCACATCCCAAGACTAAGTTTTTCTTGCATGCTGATATGAGCGACCTCAGTTCTACCGAGGGGACGTTGATGCCGTCATCGTAGGGTAGGTAAGGTACGCAGACGGCACCGTGCAGTTCTCGTTCACCCCTCTGAATGAATACGATACACAACTCAATATATACAATATATGCACAATTAAAAACAAAACGCCAAGAAGAAACTGCAAAAAAACTGATGTGAATAAACAATATATACTGTCATTTACGACGAAAAATAGCACGAATTTAAGCCATGCCACTTTCAGGACGATGCCATTTAAGTGGCACGACAGCTGAAAAGTTCTGCCACTTATCCTAGCTGCCATTGCGGACCTATCACACGGGCAATTTTTTCTGCCATTTAAATGGCACGAAACTCGGCGGCCTTTTGCTGTGTCATTCAAATGGCAGAGCAAATGGTATCACAAAAGTGTCAATCAGACAGGCACCAGAGAATAATGGCCGTCTAATAGTAGCTTTAGTAAAGTACCTACACTTAATTTTGAGATAAGAAAGAAATGAGGGAAAGTTTATACATATGTGCATAAGAGATTAACATTACATATGTATGTACATATGTATGTATGTACATACATATGTAGCTACATAGGGAAGCTTTGAAGATCTTAAGTTTACGTCAGTTGTATGTACATACATATATATAGCACGTACGTCACCAGCCTTAATAAGTTGTGCCATATATATATATTTTTAGAGAGATTTCAAGCCAGACCACAGCGTTGGGTCACTGCATTTTAGCCCGAGACTCTCTCTGGATTTCTCCACAGTTCCTCACTGGCTTTGACTCCTCGTGTCAACGCCAGCATCTGTTTAAGAGCAATCTGGTTCATCCTCTAGGTATCTTTTAGTTCCCCTCAGTCCCTACGTGTCCTCTCACACAGAGCAGCTTCATCTCATTTCGAGATGAGCGCTCATTGAGCTTATGAACACATTCCAATGCCATTAATGTATTGATATCTGTTTGTTCCATGCGTCTAATCACTGATTGATTGTCCAGTGCTATGATAACGTTCCTACTCTCAACCTGATAGTCTTTCAGGTGATCCAACGCGAGCAACAAAGCAATCATCTCGCTTTATAGACTGAGGTATATTTTCCCAGACTAATATGACAGGCTAGTTCCAGTTCTTCTGAGAAGATACCTGCCCCCGCTCTGTCATCCATAATGGAGCCATCCGTAAAGATAGCGGGTAATGATCTTTGGGGATCACATTTGTCACCCTGTTCGCCTTTCTGATCTTCTTTTCCACATGAAAGTTCCAAGTTCTACACCCAGTTAAGGAACACACCCAGATATTTAACCTTCCTGGTCACATGTAGTTCCGATCTGAAAATTGTCTAGGGCTTAAATTTCAGATCTCTCCACTTCCTTGTGAATATAATTAGATCTGCCTTTTTCGCATTAATGGAGCCCTTGCTCCTGACACCACCGTTCCACCACTCTGAGAGCATTTCTCATGGTATCTGCTGCTGATGAATTTACCGACATCATTGTTTGATCCATTACCTTTCAATTTGATATTCTATCGTTTTATTATTGCACAGAGTCACGTCAATAACTTCCCTTCGTCTTGCTTCCACAAAGGTCGGTTCCATTCCCCTGTTGACAATAGTTAGCTCTTTGCACACTACAAACTCGAATAAAGCTTCTCCTCTGTAGTTATCGTTGGTGCTTTCCCACACTGTACTATGTGCAAATCAAAGGCAGACACGACAAAACTGTCTGCACCTGCTCATACTCGCACAGCGACAAGGTCAGGGGCACATAGTTGTGGCAGCATAACCGCTTTAACTCAGTGCCTCACCAGTACACAAGATCTAACTCTTTCGCCAGATCGCATATAGTGTAAATTGGCAATACTTTTCGACTAATCCTTCCTTTTTACTCAAATTCTTCCTTTGAAGATCAGCAAGGCAATATCAATCGACTCCTCCACAAAATATCTGGTCAGCATTGTATTGAAGATTCAATTGAATCAACCTAAGTTTTTCCCAGTGCGGTTCGGGTTGACTGACTTTCTTTTTCCTGGTTTGTTCATCAGCCTTTCCACTTTCATGTATTCTTGATGGATTAACATTCCTGGACACAGGCTGTCCATCATCTTTTCCTCTTTCCTCGTCCATCACCCTGGCTTTATCTGAACTGAAGGTCTCGGTATCATTTCTGAACCGTTCCTTAGGTCTTGCCTCTTCTGGGGTGGTTTCGGTTAAATTAGCAATCATATCAATCAATTCATCGACCGATATGTCACTATTTGCCGAGACAGATCCTGCCTTTTCATCTTTTGCTTAAGCTGCTTTCGCAGCCTCCACTTAGAATCGGGGTCTACACTGTCATCTTTGGGTTCGGCTTCCACAACGTCGATTAACCTCTTGGCGCCTTGCAGTACCGCATTGTCCATCGACACCGACGATTGTTCAACTGAATCCATTGGTTTCCCTCCGGACTCCACTCACGAACTCTTCCGCTGCCTATCTCGCACCTTCCGGAACTTTGTGGACTTGCCCTCTAATAACTTGTTCTCTGTTTTATTATTTTTGAAAAATGGGTACATAATGGTTCCACCAGACGGAGCGAAATCACAGACCAGGTAGGCAGAAATCCCCATTACCTACCCTACTCAACTAGTATACAACAGAGAATTGAGCTGCCCCTGAAGAGTTATCACTAGCTGTTCAACTACTCCTGAACCCTGTATTCCAGTAGTATTACTACGTAACCACAGCTCCCTCAGCGTGATGACTTACAACCTTGGAGTTCAGGGTTGTTGGATCTTAGTTTTCGATTCACATTCAGCTCTGCCAGAATAGTGTTAACTACCTGGTAGTGCATTCTGTTCCTCTAATAAAGCTACCCCACCACGACCAAGTATTTAACATCCGGCACGGTAAGTTGTGAGTGCCATAGACATTTTTTCTGGGGTGCCATTAAAGATCGATGTAATGCGAACAATCCAGAGACGATTTAGACACACAAGAACAATATTGGTTAAGCTATTCGTGAAATAGTGGTCGAAACCATCGAAAATGTATTGAAAACAGGGTGGCCTATTCCCAATCCAGCCGAGGCAATCATTTGAATGAAATAAGGCATTTATGTTTATGCATATAAGTGACATAACGCAAAATTTGCCTAATGTAGTGGGACTTAATATTTTTTGTTCCCATTCGTTATTATTTGAAATTGCAATTTGAAAGTGCTATAACTATTAAACGAAAGGGGTATGACAATATCTAATTGCATCATTGAATTTAGTGCAATAAGATGAATCAATTGACATACACAACAATACTGTAGAACTGAATTAATTTGCAGCTATTCGGGTGATTTTTTCGGAACAAAACAGAAAGGAAAACACGCTAAACGAAATTTAATCAGCTGATGCCTGTAATATAATATTCACATGCATTCACGGATAGAGAATCATGGGAGAGGGTTTAGGCTCCGCCCATTTGAGGGTTTTAGCGGGTAGGGGATGAGAAGTCGACAATCTGTATTAATCTGTCGGTGACGTTCTGTCGTCGGCGTCGGTGTTGTGTGTCCTTTTTTGTTGACAGCATATACTTTGTTTTGCCCTAACCGTTATTAACCGTTAAACCCATCTTAGCCGCTTCCGTCTCAATGCTCACAAAAGCACTACTCATATCACTCTTTGTTCTTCTGATTATGTCAATATCATCGGCATATGCGAGCAGTTGTACGGACTTTTGAAAAATTCTGATGTTGGCGTGTGAGTTCTGCACAATTCTTTCAAGTACAATGTTGAAGAAATCGCATGAGAGCGCGTTGTCCTGTCTGATTCCTTTTTTGACATCAAAGGTCTTGGTGAAGTATTTCCCAATCTTGATGGAGCAGCGTGCATTCTCCATCGTCATCCTGCACAATCGGACGAGTTAGGCAGGGATGCCAAAACTAGACACAGCTCTCTATAACTTTTCTCTATAGATGCTGTCATATGCGGCATGGAAATCGGTAAAAAGTTGGTGCGTATCGATTTGAAACTCCAAGATCTGCCGTAGTGTGAAAATTCGGTCGATAGTGGACTTTCCTGTGGATGGAAATGTTGGTTATCATCGTCCAGATTGAATGACAGTGGAATATCGGTCATCGTCGCCGTTATACAGTCTGCAGAAGTGATATTTCCATAACAATATTGACTGCGATTCTACCACTAGATTTCCTTGTTCGTCCCTGCAGGCTTCGGTTTTGGCTTTGTAGCCTTGACATGCTCTTTTACCTGTTGCGTGAGAGCGCTTGTGCTGATATATAATCGCATCACTACCGTTTGTTTACCCGCCGTGAATTTTAGCCCAATAAATTTCTTTAGAGAAATTTCCATAAATTTCTTTAGAGAAATTTATGAGATCTGTCAAATTTGTTGTTGAGATTGATGGTGTCTCCACGCGACTACAGCGATTGTTTCTAAGACTACTCAGATATCCTTTCGTCGTAATAATATATGCCGGGGAAAAAGATACCGGTAGCTGAATGCTTGTCAAGGGCAGTTGTTAAAAGAGCGGAAGAAGACGATGATGAATTACAAGCAGTCATACATGCAGTTCGAAAACGGGTGTGTATGTCGGATCAGAATCAGACCGCTTACGCACGGGCAACACAGTTTGAAGAAGGTTTGCTGTTTTTCGGAGACAAATTGGTCATACCTCAATCGCTCTGGAAAGAAATCTTATTAATGATTCACGAGCCGCATTTAGGCATTCAGAAATCACTGCTGAGAGCTCGTCAACTATTCTACTGGCCGAATATGGCGGAAGATGTAGAACTGGTAGTTAAAAAGTGTCTCATTTGTGAAAAATGTACACTAACCCAAGAAAGCCACTTACACAGCACGAGATTCCAGAATACCAATGGCAGACGCTTGGAATTGACATATTTGAGTTGGGTGGCAAGGACTACCTGGCAATAATGGATGCTTATTCGAACTGGCTGGTGGTTGACAAACTGAAGGACAAATCAATGACAACAGTTATCACATTCTTGGAGAGTGTCTTTGTCAGATATGGTTATCTCTCTAAAATCCGATCTGACAATAGTCCATTTATCTGTCGTCAATTACACCAATTCGCAGAAAGCGCTAACATCGCACTGACATTCTCGAGCCCAGAGTAATAGACTCGCTGAAAAAGGTGTCGCAATCGCGAAGAATCTGCTTAAAAGATGCGTCGATGAAGGTCGCTCACTTGAGTTTGCAAGTCGCTTGCTGGAATATAATGTCTCCCCATTGGCTTCCACGTCGATGTCGCCAGCCCAACTGTTTTTTGGGCGTTGAAACAAAACAAATGCACCAATTAGTAGCCAACTTTTATTACGCGAACAGTTCTCGGAAGATATTATCAAAGATAAGTTCATTCAAAAACGTGAACGGCAAAAGCTGTATTACGATCGTCAGACACGCCCCTTGTCTCAGCTTGAGATTGATCAAAAAGTTATTTAAAAAAAAATTCAAAATGGTGTTATGGTAGAATTATTGGTCAAGTCAATGACCACTCATTTTTAGTATTGGATATATCAACAGGTCAGATTTTCAGACGCAACCGTCGTTATTTAGCGGTCACTTTAAATAGTAAACTCGAATTTCTAGATGATTCGCAAAGTGTCGGAAATGGTCATGCTGTCTCAGATGTCTAAGGTGGTAGTGAAGCCCCAGCAGTAAGCCATCATGACGAAGGATCAACCGAGGAATTTGGCTTTGATACTGAGGACAATGGGGACAGCATTGCCACGGATGAATCAAATTTGAATTCAGAATTAGGCGCTGAGGATCAGACTGTTGGAGCTCAGCAACGCCATAGCTCACGTGCTTCTCACCCACCCGTTCGCTATGGTAACTGGGCATAATATAATTAACTAGTTCTAGCTTCTAGGGCTGAAAACTTTGGAAGTATTCTATTCTAATAGATCATAGATCTAAAGTTTTCGAATTATCTATAATAAGGAAAAGCATGTAACATATAGACAAAAAAGTGAAGTGAATGCACTGAACGCACTCTAATATAAAGACAGCTTTCGTATAGTTTTAGAAGCCAGACAGCGGCAGTTAGTTTTTTGAGCACAGGGTAACCACAGGAAAATAATTATTATTATAAATACGCAGTAGCAAAATAAAGATTATTTTTATATATTATTCAAGTGTTTTAATTTGGAACAAACAACTACAAGAATAATACAGTTGGTGAGTTGGATACGAGTAATAGATAAGCCTCACCAGGCAGTCTCGTAGGAAAAATTTGAACAAAAGCTTGATGTTCCTCCTGTGGTAGGCATTCGAGTACCTTCTTACACCACCCTAAAAAGATCTTTTAATTCGTACTCACTGAATGGCTTTGGCCACCCGAAAATATTAGGACTAGCTGAGTGGTTAGCTTGGCGATTTTACAATAATCGACGGCCATTCTAGAAGGTTTATTTATTTGTTTATGTCATGAATTAAAGGTTAATTCCTGCTCAGAGTCAGGAAAACAAACTTCTAGCCAGTTCAATAATTCTTTACTACTTACCTCACTGTCACTGCCAGAAACTTCACCCTGGCTACTTTCTATTTTCTTTATTTCTAGGTGAAGAGAGCGCGAAGAATGTTAAAAATTTAACAATTTTCGCTAGAATTCCTTAGTGTTTCTTCTAAATTTTTCTCTTGTCTCAAGTCTCTGCGTGTGGGCTTGACTTATTTCTACGTCTAACAAATGTTACATGTAAAATTTCATCAAAATTTGGATTTTTAATGAAAACGCCCCCAAAAAGTGGGCGTGGCCAAAACTGTTGTATGGATGAATTGTAGGGAATCTGAATACCTAAATATTTGGTCTTAACAAAATTTTTCGGTTTCATATAATTTAGTAAAGTTATGAAAAAGTGGGTGAGGCAGTGGGCGGATTTCAAAATTTTTTACAGTTGTACTGCATTTTTTTCTCAGAAACCCAGATATTAAATTTCATCCTCCTAGCTCAAAATTTAAGGCCCAAAAAGTGTTGACGGACGGACGGACGGACATGGCTCAATCGTTTTCGCTATTGATACTGATCTGTACTTTATAGGGTCTATCTCGATTGTTTCTAAATATATGTTACAAACTATGTATCAAACTAAATATACCCTTAGGATAGGGTATAAAAAGAAAGGGAGAACGGTGTACTCGTTTTTTAAGAATTAAAAAAAAAAAATGGGAGACACATGTCAAATCAACCCATACCGGCAGGTTCACCGGAGTCCACTTCAAGACAAAATCATTCCTCAGCTGATACCTCTAATCAACCAATATCACCGAGATGACTACGAAGCGGAAAAATTCTAATACCGAGTCTCCACGAGGAATATTTCATAGCTTGACATCTGTCACTTTTCATAGAAAGAAAGAAATATGGTAGGCCGTCAAATTTAGTGTGGGCATTTCATACCTTTCTATTTCATTTGTGAAAATACTGCAGAGTAAACCATTTCGATGTGTTTTCTCATTAATGGAATTGAAAAAATTACAAAAAGAACGCAGAAAAGTTTAAATGTTCCATAAGCACTCGAATTTTCGATAATTGTTAATAAATTTATTAATTTTATCCATTCGCCACTCAGCTATTGCAGAAAAAACAAACATGAAACAAAACATACAGAAAAGGAAAGAAAGAAACAATCCGTACCGCTTAGAACTAGTTGACCAGTTAGAGAAAGATGAGCTGGCGACGGAACAGCTGTCACTACAATCTAGAAAGAGATATTCTAGATTGACGTCAACTGTACCGACGCTTCCCTCATCTGAAACATTAAGCAGGGCTTCCTCTAACCTAACTTTTGGATCGGTTTTTATAGAGCTAGGAGTGCCCGATCCATTTGCACTCTTCGCTTCAGAAAGTTTGTTTCTAAATAAATTTGACATTAGGGTCCCTCAGTAAGGGGAAGAAGATGTCCGCCTGCACTCACCCCCTGTATGCAGGTAAGGGGAATTAGAATAAAACTGAAGGTCCCCAGGTATTCAGAGTTTGCGCTAGCGAGTGAGCTCCCCCTCAGCCATGCAGGTCTCGGCGCGTCGTAACTTACCTTGGCTGATCGCCTTTTGGTTTCTAAAAACCCCCGACAGTCGTACCGCTATGCGGGAAAACATCTAGCTCAACGCAAACTGGATGTATCTTTCTCTCTCGGTAGGACTGCCAGTTAACGGGAAGTAGAGTAAGCCTCTCCACCACAAGGTAGGAATCAGGGAGAGGATATTTAAACTTATGTGGGGTGCCGTGGCTCAAGTGGTTAGTGCGCTGGACTACGCAGCAAGGGGCTCCAGGTTCAATCCCTAAAATTTCTTTCACGGCCCCACCTCTCGTGAGCATCTGACAAACATCCGAGAGTAAAACTGTCATGAAAAAGCTTCTCAAAATGGACGTTCGGATCCGGCATTGAACAGTAGGCCCTTCCATTCATGTGAAGAATATAACACGCACAACACAAATGGTTGTGAGAAGCTAGGCCCTGGAATTGGAATGGAAATTGCCTTTTCATATGCTTTAGAAATCTAGATTACTTCTGCGAGATTAAACAAATTACTGATTTAATGCTTAATTTTATTATTTATTGATTTTTGTACGTTTATACATAATTGTAATTAAAGTTAGTTAAGCCAAAATCTAGAAACGGCCGTAATATCTGTAATAGTAAGTCTCATCAATCAAGACAGAATTGTTACTGGCATTCTACTTATACCAAGAATTACCGTAACTTAACTTGGTTGCTATCTTTTCACCGTCCAACTTCGCTGCAACAATAATTTTTGTAGCAATTTTTTGAAATTTTAATTAACAATAACAACCTCAATTGAAATTGGTGTCTATTATTTTCTATTTATGTTCAATATTCAAAAAAAATAATATCTTATTTTAGAAAGAGTCGTTTTTATGTTATTCAATTCGAAAAACAATAATTAATATTTTAAATTGAATTTCTGAATTTTCCAGTATTCTTTCCAATGGACAATATTTATAGCAAATTTTAGTTGAATGCTTCTGTTTTGCGAACACATCCATTGCCTGACTTATTCCACCACTGAGAATTGTTGTTGCTAATGAGACTTTTGCTCACACGTATTCACAGACGAGGAGCGAATTACAACAAAAGCAATGTAAACAAATGGGTTTTGAAAGGAAGGAGGGGTATAAGTTTAATATCTCTTTGTTCAATGATTTCTGATCCTGGGCCTCAACCAACAAGCCTCTTCAGTCAGCTCGATCTTTAGCCAGCTGCCTCTGTTTCGCACGCCAAGTTGCTTGAGGTCCCTTTCCACTTGACCGCGCCACCTTAGGCGAGGTCTTCCTCTACTGCGTCGTCCCGCTGGGGTGGAATCCAACACTCTCCGGGCCGGAGCATTGTTGTCCATCCGCTCTACATGACACAATCATCTTAGTCGTTATATTCGAACTCTTCTGACTAGATCATATAGTTCGTACAGCTTATGATTGTATCTTCTTCTCCACTTTCCGTCTTTCATTATTGTTATAGTTTTTCAATAACTTTGTTTTGTAAAGTTACTTTTTGGGGTCACTGCATTTTTTAGTTTATATAAAAATAACTTTGATTCACTGTCACTTTGACTCACTTATATCGAACCACTTTTCTGCAATTGTATCCTACCAACAATTGCACTCATTAACTATCGTGCGATGCACTTGAACTCGCTCACACACAAGCGCACACGTTCTTGCACTGCGACCACACATATGCGCTGCTCTCTTGCACTGCGTAGGTGAAAACGGATGCTAGTGTGCTAGATGCACTTCAAATCAAGCAATTCTCGTTCACTTGGATTTTGGTCGCAGCATGCAGTGGTTTGTTATAAGATAATCGGATCTATTATATTATGTACTTATATATTACGTATGAATCTCTTGTTCTATTATAATAAATTATATGGTTTGGGGACATACTTCGAATTACTACTGAGTTTTTAACTATTGTTTCGCTTTTGATTTTCTCTGACTCATTTGAATTTTAAACACCGTCTATGTAGACGGAAGCAAAAATCACCCAAAGTATTTTTTGCTCATAACAACCGAGAGCGGCCTCATCCATTCTCCATGCCTCTGCGCCATAGAGCAGGACTGGGATGATCAGGGTCTTATATACGGATACTTCAGTTGTTCGAGAGAGGGCTTTGCTACGCAGTTGCCTTCTTGACCCATAGAAGCAGCGATTGGCAAGAGTTAATCTTCGTTTGACCTCTGCGCCACGCTGATGTTATTGGTAGGTAAACAAAGTCCTTAACTACCTCAAAGTTATATCTGTCGAGGGTGACGATCTGTCCGAGCCGTCAGTGTTGTATTTCCTTTTTTGTTGACAGCATATACTTTGTTTTGCCCTCATTAACCGTTAAACCCATCTTAGCCGCTTCTGTCTCAATGCTCACAAAAGCATCACTGACATCACGCTTTGTTCTTCTGATTATGTCAATATCATAGGCATATGCGAGCAGTTGCACTGACTTTTGGAAAATTGTGCCTCTGATGTTGGCGTGTGAGTTCTGCACAATTCTTTCAAGTACAATGTTGAAGAAATCGCATGAGAGCGCGTTGTCCTGTCTGATTCCTTTTTTGACATCAAAGGTCTTGGTGAAGTATTTCCCGATCTTGATGGAGCAGCGTGCATTCTCCATCGTCATCCTGCACAAGCGAAAGAGTTTGGCAGCTCTATATAGCTCTTCTCTATATATATTCTGTCATATGCGGCATGGAAATCGAGAGAAAGGTGGCGAGTATCGGCTACAACAAGGTAGTGGTCCGAGTCCATGTTCGCTCCTCGGAACGTTCGGTCATCCATCATACTGGAAAAATGTCTTGCGTCGATCGCAATGTGATCAATCTCTACGATTGTCAGCGACCAGAGGGATTCCCCCTTCTTCGAGCAGCTCACCACCTAGTTCACACTAAACTGCCTTAAATCCTTTGTGGCAAGTACGCAGGCTCCATGGGCAAACGCCGACATTCGACTAGTCGAAAAGAAGGACGTGCTAGAATTTACTAGACCGAAAGGGCGCATTCTAATTCCGGGCTCGCATATTCCCAGAGAGAGGATTGAGAGGAACCTCCGTCACCTCAATCCTGAGCTCTATAGCGACAACTGGGAGGTTATAGTTATTAGTGAGCATTCGGTACTTGGAACCGGGATTGTGGTTCTGTTGAATCACAAATCCATGCCGATGTCCGAAGATTTAATAACAAGGTCCGTACTGGGATCACCCGCTGCAGACTTCGTCCCTTCTTTGACGGACAACCGAAGCGGAAAAGGGATGTGGGTTATTAGGTAAGACAATGATGAAGATTGTTCAGATTAACCTTCACCATAGTATTGCAGCCAGTGCTAATCTTATCTATCTCTTAGGTACAAGAAACATAGACGTTGCCTTAGTGCAGGAGCCATGGATCTCCCGTGGCAAGATTAGCGGGTTAGGACATAAGGACTATACCATCTATAGCGCAACACCGCTAAACGCGGAATGTAAAAGTAGAACATGCATAGTAGCCAGGAAACACATTAACGTATTTCTTCTATCTACCTACAGCGACATGGATCACACAGTGGTAAGGCTGAAGCGGAGGGGGCTTTCCCCACTGATTTTATCAGCCGTCTATATGCTTTACGACGACAGTGTTAATCCACAACTACCTGCTCCCTGGTAAAAAAGACCAAGCAAGAAGGATGGGATCTGCTCTTGGGATGCGATGCTAATTCACACCATGTGCAATGGGGAAGCAGCGATACACACCGCCGCGGTGAGTCCTTATTTGAGTTTATCATCGAAAATAACCTTATTGTAGCTAATAGGTAGAGAACCTACTTTCGTAGTAAGAAATAGAGAAGAAGTTATAGACATTACCATAGCCAGTAATTCTAATACTCTTACTATAGAAAATTGGAGAGTTTTGGGGGTCGAATAGTACTCGGATCATAAAATTATTGAATTTCTCTTAAACAGTGCCTGTGATTCTCCTAATCCATATAGGAATCCCAGGAAGAATAATTGGGATGTCTTCAGTAAAGCAGTGAGTAAGAGTTGCGGACGCCTTCAAGAATGTGACTTTTCAATCTAGCATGTCCGGTGACCAAAGGCAAGAACAAAAAATCTCCTCCATGGTGGAGTAAAGAGCTAGCAGACATTAGGAAAGTAACCAGAAACCTCCTTAATGTGGCCAAAAGGACAAAATCAGACATAGTCTGGGATCAGTATAAGGCCAGTCAGAGAAAATTTAAAAATGAGACGCAAAGAGCTAAACGCCGCTCATGGCAGCACTTCTGCGACGAAATCAAGGGAACGACAGAATCTGCGAAGTTAAGGAAAATCCTCTACAGGCCAAAGACGACTATAGGGTCGCTCAAAAACCCCGACGCTAAATGGACTGAATCTTGTTCAGACTCACTAAGATTACTGATAAATACGCACTTCCCAGGAAGCAGTACTCAATCTGTCAATAGCACCAGAGTTATTAGAAACTCGGAATATGAACTACCAGCGGACTTGATCTCAGAGGAGAGAATTGAGTGGGCAATCAGATCATTCTCCCCCTACAAATCGCCAGGGCTGGATGAAATTATTCCAATTATGCTACAGAAGACTGCTAGCACGATTACTCCGGTGCTTAAGGAACTTATTACAAGTTATATGTACAAGGGATATGTACGTAGACATATCACTCGAACATCGAGAGAGGTCAAGGTGGTATTTATATCCAAGGCTGGTAAAGCAAGTCATTCGACCGCAAAAGACTTCAGGCCAATCAGCTTCATCTCCTTTATACTGAAAACTTTTGAGAGACTAGCTAACATTCACATTCGCAGCAAGCTACGCCCAGAGGATATATCCACAGCCCAACATGCCTACATCAAAGGTAGAAGTGTTGAGACAGCTCTGCACTGTGTGGTTAGCTCGATCGAGAAATCGTTAAAGGATAAGGAATACACTTTAGCTGCATTCTTAGACATTGAAGGAGCATTAAATAATGTAAGAACGGACGCGGTGCGTAGAACACTCGCAAACCTGAATACCCATAATACCCTGATTAATTGGATTGTGGAATTCCTTGAGGAAAGACATATCATAACGGAACACGAGGGTACAAAATTGGAAGCTTATGCCTCTGGCGAAGGCGGAGTAATCTCCCCACTACTATGGGTCATTGTTCTAAATGAAGTACTTAGAGAACTCAGGTATAGTGGGGTCAAGACCATCGCTTATGTAGATGACGTCATATTGATGTCTATCTAACCGAGCTGGTATTATTTACTAACAAGGAAAATTCCTAAGTTTACAGTACCTTCCATATCTAGGTCTCATACTTGACAAGAAATTGAACTGGAGACCCAATATTAATGAAAGAATCAAGAAAGCCATTATTGCATTCTATTCATGCAGCAGATTGTTTGGGAAAACCTGGGGACCAAAACCCAAAACTATACTGTGGATGTATACAGCTATTATATGGCCTTGCTATGATAAGAATAGGACCGACAGAATTATACAAAAGGATAGGAAAACCCTTTCTACCTTGATAGGAGTTATCATGGGTCATAACACTCTGCGGTATCATATGAAAAAACTAAGATTAACAGAAGAAGACATATGTCGTAGATGTGGTGATGAGGAAGTTAATGAAAATACAACCCACTTTCTCTTTGGGAATTACGAATATACCCGTCATTTTTGAGAATTATGACTACTGTTTTTTTATTATCTTTATTTGTTTATTTCTACTATTTATTTATAATATTTTACAATTTTAAGACAAAGAATATGATGTTAGAAAGCGGAAATTAAAGAGAAATTGCTACTTATCTGTCTTTTGGGAACTTCAAATGTTAATAACTTTGTTAATAATAGCTTGCGCGCAAAATAAATTTCATATTCGTGTTTAGGAGCTCATTTTACATATAAAAATATTTTTTTAAAATTTTTTGCGAGGTGGCCATAATGGAAACCGGCCCCGTTTTTTCTTTTGTTAATTAAATTACAAAAATATAAATTTTGCCGGTACAAACTATGTTATCTTAACAATGTCCATCCTAGAATTTCTTTTAATAAAAATCATCCACATGATAGTTAAGTAGTTACAAATCGAAAAGTGGTCAAACGCATTGTATAACAACTAACTGGTTTAAGGCCCATCGTTATTTCGCTTTTCTTCCTTTTTTCTTCTTCACAATATTACTGTTTACTTAATAACTTTCAACTTAAAAAAAAACAGAACTTTAATATAAATTCTTTTTAATTTTTTTTTATTATGTACATACATATATTTCCACATTGAATAAAATTTCAAAACTCCCACTAATGTTTTCCAATAAAATAAATACAATCTTAAGTTATTTCATCGTCAACCTAGGAGTAAAGCTCAAAGCGTACATTTTACATTTATTTCTTATTTTCATATTGTAAAATGCAATCAAAAATTGTGAGCGCTTATATTTTTTTTTGTTTGTTGGTTTTTTATCAACTAACGACATTTTAATTTTGATATTTTAACACGGTGTCTCCAGGAGCAATTTTTCATAGATAGCACAGATCATAAATCATAAATTAACTATACCTAGATAGTCAACTTTCCATCCCCAACCCGCTAAAACCCGCAAATGGACGGAGCCTAATCCTCTCTTTCGTTCCCATCGGTGAATACGTGTAATGAGAGATTTGAAGTTTAATCAGCTCATCTACAGGTCCAAAAAATATGCTGACAGCTTGCACCAAATTTCAGAAATCGATGCTTTTTTTTGTATCGGCTAAACACGTGGCTGTCATAAATGGAGGTGATTTTCCTTTTTCCCCATTTGTTTACTTTTTAGCTCAAAAAAGAGTAAATATATTTTTGATTTTAGACAACTTTTTATATTTTTTTTATGCCACTCGATTCGACTTATTGCACTGAATTCAAATCTGTACTCAGATGTTGTCGCACTTTTTCTGTTTAAGAAATATAGCAGTCTGAAATTGTGCTGAAATAATGTAAACAAAGGCAGTGGGTCGCTGCGGGTGTGTTTGGAAGTGCAGTGGGGAGTTTGGGATGTTAAAACAATATCTTTTTTTATAGATAAATGAAATATGTCTTACACAAATAAACAAATTGGTATAATGTTTTTTTTAATTATTTTATTTAAATAATTATTATTCTGTTGTGTTATTATTCTACATTTGTATGAAATTTCATACTGGAGGTGGGTTTCCAATATAGGAAATTAACAATATTTTTTTGTTAATTTTTATTCGTGTTTAAAATGGCCTAAAAAACACACATATAAAATTTTGAGAGGAAATCAAATGAATGGGGCGTAACCCGCCTCCAGAGTTTAAAAAAAGCCATATATAATGGTACTAAAATCTCCAAAATGCCAAAATAGAATCAGTTAATTTTAGTGTTAATATGTTCTTAGAAGTGCTTCGATTAATAAAAAAAGTTGCATCAAAATCGGTTCAGAATTGGCAAAGAGATGAGGTAATTAAAAAAAGTTTCATCAAAATCGATGCAGAATAGGCGATGGTTTTTGGTTTGGTTTTTTGATGAAAACGCCCCCAAAAAGTGGGCGTGGTCAAAACTGTCGTACGGGTGAATTGTAGGGAATCTGAATACCTAAATATTTGGTCTTAACAAAATTTTTCGGTTTTATATAATTTAGTGAAGTTATGAAAAAGTGTTCGTGGCAATAGTTGAATTGCAAAAATTCTTACACTTGTACTGTATCTTTTTCTCAGAAGCCCATTTATGAAATTTCATCCTCTTAGCTCAAAATTTAAGGTCCAAAAATCGGTGATATATGGACGGACGGCCGGACGAACATGGCTAAATCGTCTTCGTTATTAATGCTGATTACGAATATATGTACTTTATAGGGTTTATCTCAATTATTTCTCTATATTACAAACTATGTATCAAACTTAATATACCCTTAGGATAGGGTATAAACATCAACACAATTTCAATCAGCTGACTTACAGTCGTCCACAAGTGTAGGCGATTGGAAATTTTGCATTTTTTCGTGAAATTCCAACAATAAAATACAAACATACAGAAATGCTACAATCCGTCTGGAACGAATCGTACGATACCCTATCCTCGTTTCTATGAAGCCCTTATACAGTGGGCGCGGCCATATTGCATTTTGTACTGAAATATGACTATAACGTCGAACGTTAGAGAATGTTACATGTAAAAAGTGGGCGTGGCCAAAAGTGTGCATGGGTGAATTGCCTAAATATTTGGTGTTTTTTCATCAAAAAACTGATTTTCATGAAATTTTACATGTGACATCCTCAAACGTTTGCCGTTATCGTCGTATTTCAGTACAAAATGCAATATGGCCACCACCACTTTTTGGGGGTACATAGAAACGATCCATTCCAGACGGATTGTAGCTTTTTTATTTACTTTTTACAAAAAAAGCGTGTCTCGCCGCTAACGACTACTTTTTATTAATGTCACAGGAAATGAGGAAAGTTACAATTTACTCGTAAAAAAATTATTGCCGACATCAACATAAAGTTGGCTGCGGCTGCGCCTTACAATTTAAGTTAAGTCGTGGCCAGACTATTGACAGTACGAACAGAGTTTATTTTTCAAAAATTTGTGATCTACTACATCTCGTCCAACCTGACACTGTGATCGACCACGATCAGTTAAAATTAAGTAACATATATAATCTTAAGGGAATTCTTCTACAAGTTACAAATAGGTTATATACTTCATCGTACAATGCCTTGACACAGCTGTTACCTTACTAACTTCTCCAAGGACGGATATTCTTGGATTCAACTACACCATCATAGGGTATCTGAGTGATCTGGCAATTCTCTATGTCACGGATTACATAACGATCGTGTGGCAATGTCTTATGAATAACATATGGTCCCTTAAACTTCGGAACTAATTTCTTGTTGGTTCCAACAGTGGTATCAACATTCTTTATTACGACTTAGTCATCCACTTCATAAGTTTGCGCTGCCTGATGGTGTTCCTCAAACTGTTTTTAATTGTATTCCTGAACCTTGACTATTGTCTTGGACGAGGCTTCTCTTAGTTTAACAAGATCTCTCTCTGTGTTGTCTAACCCTTTCTCTTCAAGGAATTCCGTAAGTTTATCGACTATGACACCTCGCTGATTTACACCGAACAAAAGCTTGCTGGGGGTGGTACCTATTGACCTATTGACTGACTATTGACCTATTGACTTCAGGGCGTATTCGACTTGAGACAATGTTTGCACCCAGTCCGCCTGTTGCATTGGCTCACTGAGCTTTCTTAACATCGGGGTTAAGATTCGGTTAATTCGGGATTAAGATTCCACTTGGCCATTAGCCTGAGGCGAGTGAACAGCCACTTTACCATGAGATATGTTCAAATCCAGAAGGAATGAGCTTAACTCTAATGACGTAAAACACGTACCTCTGTCGGAAATCACTCTGGAAGGTCGGCTGTAATACTCAAAGTACTTCTTAAGGGCTGCACAGACCTCTTTAGTGCTTGTCGATATCACCGGGTACAACTTCAGATACTTCGTGAAGGCGTCAACAACTAAAAGGATGTGCTTCCGCTTAGATTGGATAGCTGGCAGAGCGGCCCGAAGTGATCAAGGTGAATCGTGTGGAATGGAAGCGGTTCCTTAGGGATACTGAACAAGTTACGTCCGCGAGAAGATACGGGGGAGGAATGCGTAATACATCGGATACAATTTTTCAGAAACTTTTCTACTTTCGGCTGGATTTCTGGGAACCAGAAGTGCATACGGATTTGTTCACTGCACTTAGTTAACCCTAAGTGACCAATTTTCTCATGAATGTCTCTGATAAGGTTTGACTCCATGTCGGAAGGGACGTACAGACAAAGTCGACCACTCTTAAGTTTCCTAAGAACAATACCATCTTGAAGCACGTATAGCCCCATGTTTTCTGAACACAATTTATCCTTGAGGGCGGAAATGATTGGATCGCGGCTTTGCGAAGCCCTTAATTGAAAATCAATATCCTCAGAGTTTGACCTTATAATTGTAATTTTCAAGCTCGAGAGCCCACCTGGCGATACGCGGGTTAACATTATTTTTATTCAAAGTTAGCGTAAGGGAACTACAATCGGTAACTATCGTAAAGGGGATCCAAATAAACTCTAAAGCGGCGGAGTGCAGATATTATTGCTAATGTTTCAAGTTCAAAGCTGTGATATCTAGCCTCTTGTGCTATAATAGTTTTCGAAAAGAAGGAAACTGGATGGAACTTTTTATCACTCTGCCTCTGAAGGAGTATGGCTCCATATCCTAGTGAGCTCGCATCACAGTGAAGCTCCGTTTCGAATCGTGGGTCATAAATTGCCAACACGGGGGGTGACGTCAAGCAGCATTGCAATTGTCGAAGGCATCTTCACATTCTGCAGAAAAATTAAAACTCTTATCACCCCTTTTTATAAGGTCGTACAACGGTCTGGCTATACGGGAAAACGAACTTACAAACCGTCTGAAGTATGAGCTTAAGCCCAAGAAAGAGTGTAACTCTTTACTATTTTTCGGAATGGGATAATTTTGTATAGCCCTTATGTGTGAGTCACTGGACTGGATACCCTGGCTAGTCACGTTGTATCCTAGATACTCTATTTGTGTACACGCAAAACGGCGCTTAGAGAGCTTAAGTTCAAGTCCATTCTCGGCAAGGCTATGCAAAACTTCACGCAGTATATTAAGATATTCGGTAAGGTTAACACTAGCTATTAATATGTCATCCATATATACGATAACTTGCTTCGCTTCGACAAACCGTCGGAGGACACGGGTTGAAAGACACTAGGGGATCCTCAAGAACTCATATTGGCCATCTGGTGTAACGAAAGCGGTGAAATGGGTTGAACCCGATGGAACCCACTCTTAAGTTCTAGCAGAGAAAACAACTTTTTCCCACCCAAATATTCAATACAGTCTTCAATTAGCGCAAGGGGATAATTATCACGAATGGTGTGTTTATTCAGCGCACGGTAGTCGACGCACATTCGCGTCTCACCAGACTTTTTCTTAACTAAAACTAGCGGTGAGGCATAGGGGGAGTCATTAGGTTTTATAATTCCTTTCGCTAATAGTTCACTAACAATTTCGTTTACCACTTGTTTTTCAGCAAAGGAAAGTCGACGTGGGCGACAATAGATAGGAGTATCGGGGAGAGTACGATAACTTTGGCGCCAAAAATTGATAACGGTTTTTCGCAGAGGGGTCAAAAACAAGCATATTTTACTACAGGAGGGAGGGGGGTCTATCTCGCCCCGTTTAAGAGCTAGGGGGAATTTTAGCAAAAATGACTTAAAATGAAAAAGAAATATTAAAAAACAACGGCAACGCTTACAATGAAGTACTATACCGTATACCGGTTTTGAAAGCCAGGAACCTGTTCTTTAACCTAAATTTAAAGTAAATTATTTGTGTCAATAGTTTTTGAAAAATTCGCATGCAAACTCAAAATTTTGATAAAAAAAATTAAAAAAAAAAGTTTAGACCAATTTGTTTCAAAATTGTGAAATGAAGTGCTAAATTGGCTTTTTGTGGTCAATGCCTTTATCAATTCTGAATCGAATAGAAAAAACCGAATGGTTTTATGTCTTCTAGTTTTTGAGAAATTTTTTTTTTCATTTTAAGTCATTTTTGCTAAAATTCCCCCTACCTCTTAAACGGGTCGAGATAGACCCCCCACCCCTCCGGTAGTAAAAAATGGTTTTTGACCCTCCTAGGCCCTTGTAGTTTGAATAGACTAAACTTCCAACTTTGATGTCTTCAGGCAACACGGATTTCTGGAAAAAACTAATCGGACTACCGGTATCCAGGAAGGACATAACTTTATTAAACTTTGTGCACTTATTTTCGCTTAAGATAAAGGCAGGAACAATGGGTCGTTTTTCCTTCGGGCAGTTTGCAGCAATGTGACCATATGTTGAACAATTAAAACATCTAATTGTGCCAACCATTGATGTGGTTGCAGCACTCCGGTTCGTTGTTGTTGTTGCACTCCTGGTTGCGGCTGAAGGCTTCGTCACTCTCCTGTTTTCGTAGCGCGGAAGAAGGTGCTTCAACTCTGATATAGATTTAGCAGAGTAAAGTATCGACACGTTAGATTGTGTATCGCCGAGACCGTCTATTATAAATTCGATGAGATCCGGGTCATCGACATCAGCATGCGCCACTAACTTTTGCATTGAGAAGACATAATGCAACAATGATTCGTCACGATGGCGTGACCGTTGGCTTAGTTGACGGTAAATTTCGTGCCTGCTCACTCGTAGGTCAAATTCCTCCAGAAGAAGTTTCTTCAGCGCCGCCCAGCAATCAACTCGAACTGTTTGCAGAAGGACTTTAGCAGTACCCTCCATAGCAGTCTGCGCGCGGACAAATATTTTAAACGTTCGTCACATCCCAACGAGAGGACAACATCTTCGAAATCGGCGATCCATTTACGGACACTATAAGAACTATCACCAGAAAAGGGAGAAACGGCATTTTCAATATCGGAAAAGTCGACCCGTCTTCCCGTTTGATGAACGGTTTCCATCTCCGCTAGTTCCCTTCTTAATTCGTCAATTTCTTTACGGCGCTTCAATCGCTGGAATTCCCTGTCCTCTTCGGCATCAAGTTCGGAGGTTAAGTCGTCAGGTTTTCCGGTATACAGCGGGCTCAGTGCGAGGACGGGTGACAGCACTATTACCCGGAGGTGGCGGAGGACTATCGGCGGTATTCTCGGAGGTGGTGGTTATGTGTTCTCTGGCAGCAACGGAATTAATAACAGAAGTTTCGGTGTACATTTGTTCGGCGGCTGTGGTGGAAGTCTCCTCGGCAGGATTCGCAGAAGCCTTGGCGGCGGTGGTGGTAGCAGAAGTCTCATGAGTTCCATCAGCAGTGGCAGGAGTTTTCGTAGTAGGGTGCGCAAGCGTCACGGCAGCAGTGGTGGTAGCGGAAGTCTCGGAGGTTTTATCGTCAGTGACAGAAATTTTCGTAGGAGAATGCACAAGCGTCACGGCAGCAGTGGTAGCATAAATGAACCATACCTAGATGGTCAACTTCGAGGGGGTCTCTCCTTCGAACCCACAAGCTGTTCCCGTTGGTGAGCAGGAATGTATGCGTAATTTGCATGCAAACTCACTAATACATTCTTGCTCACCAACGGGAGCCACAACTGTCATATGTACGAAGCCATCTTGGACAATTAGTGTCAAAAATTGATAAATTGTGGAGGGGATGCTGTGTCCAATAAACAACTACCAAAAATATTCTTCGTTTCGTGGTGAATCTGTTAAAAGTACGTTACATTTAAAATAGTTAAATTCAAAATGTAACGTATGTTTCAAATCATTTATACTAAATAAAAAACCTAATAAAAACATACATACATATGTATCACAGTATAAACATACATATTTTAATTTGTTCCACTTTGTTTTTTTTTAACAAATAAAAAGTAGATACGTTTAGTATATATTTTAGGTCAAATATGAAAAGAATATGTTTGATTAAAGGACATATGTATATGTTGAGATGGTGAACGCAAATTCTTGTGTTATTCTTAAACTACATATCTTGTTGTCTTTCTATTTGTTTTATTCTCTTCCTTTTAATTTTGTATTCTGACTTAACCATCTACAGTTATTATTTCATTAAAGATTAACAGAACGGAAGGTTTCGACCAGCCTTTTCATCGACACATAAAATTTGAGAACTAACAATTTATTCTCCTGTGAATAATTTATACACATATGTATATTGTACATATTAGTACTTTAAATCAAACATTTCTACAAATCAGTAAGCACGTAAGCAAAGAATTGGGTTGTTCAGTACGAAATTTCATACAAATGTAGAATAATAACACAACAGAATAATAATTATTTAAATAAAATAATTAAAAATCTAAATATCCATTTCCAACAATTTAGTAGTTACATTATACCAATTTGTTTATTTGTGTAAGACATATTTCATTTATTTATAAAAAAAGATATTGTTTTAACATCCCAAACTCCCCACTGCACTTCCAAACACACCCGCAGCGACCCATTGCCTTTGTTTACATTATTTCAGCACAATTTCAGACTGCTATATTTCTTAAACAGAAAAAGTGCGACAACATCTGAGTACAGATTTGAATTCAGTGCAATAAGTCGAATCGAGTGGCATAAAAAAAATATAAAAAGTTGTCTAAAATCAAAAATATATTTACTCTTTTTTGAGCTAAAAAGTAAACAAATGGGGAAAAAGGAAAATCACCTCCATTTATGACAGCCACGTGTTTAGCCGATACAAAAAAAAGCATCGATTTCTGAAATTTGGTGCAAGCTGTCAGCATATTTTTTGGACCTGTAGATGAGCTGATTAAACTTCAAATCTCTCATTACACGTATTCACCGATGGGAACGAAAGAGAGGATTAGGCTCCGTCCATTTGCGGGTTTTAGCGGGTTGGGGATGGAAAGTTGACTATCTAATATTGTTAATTTATGAGTGGTAGTAGCGGAAGTCTCGAAGTTTTCATCGGCGGTGGCGGAAGTTTCAATTGAGCTTTGGTAAGATTTCTCATCGATTTATCAATCATTATCTTTGGCATCAGTGGGTTTTCTACACAGTTTTTTTTATTTATTATGTGTAGTACTCCACATCTGACGTTATAAACAATAACAAAACGGAAATTTCTAGACTTTATTATATGTATATTACTTTGTACAAAAAAAAAAGCGTGTCTCGCCGCTAACGACTACTTTTTATTAATGTCACAGGAAATGAGGAAAGTTACAATTTACTCGTAAAAAAATTAAGGCCGACATCAACCTAAAGTTGGCTCCGGTTGCGCCTTACAATTTAAGTTAAGTCGTGGCCAGACTATTGACAGTACGAACAGAGTTTATTTTTCAAAAATTTGTAATCTACTACAAATTCATTCCGTGAATTTTCTCTTTCTTTCACTAGTTTAGTTAATTTCTCTATGTCGCTGTGTTCGTTTTTACTTGCACCTATACCTATAGGGCAAGTATGGGTTTCGTGAAAAATTTCGAACTCGAGATTTTAATCAAACTTGGCATTACTATGATGGAGAAGTCCAAAAAAGTGGGTCCGCCAATTCCGCCTGTCTGTCTGTTTGTCTGTCTGTCTGTCGGTCTGTCTGTCTGTATATTCAACTGCAGCCTAAACGGCTGGACGGATTTGCTTCAAACTTCTGGGGTCTGTGGGATGATCCTCAAAGGCGAAATTGGAATTTTCAGTCCAACCTCAAAATTAAGGGTGCTTTACTTAAGGCCGATTTCATTAAAAATGGATTTTCTCGCAAACGGCTCTTAACGATTTTGATAAAATTTCATATGTGAGTTAGTTGGTGGCATATGCTATTAGATGGCATACAATGTTTTGCGCGAAAAATGCGTATAACGGTAATTTTACAAATTGGCTTTTTCTCTATTTCTTCAGCGATTGGGCTAAAAATCAATATCTGGAGGAGGTATGATAAATGCAAAAATATGAGATACCAAGTTTTGGAACTGCCACGCCTACTTTAAAAAAAATTTTACTTTTTAAAATTTTTTTACTAGGAATCCAAAAAAATTGTTAAGACATAATTCGTAGGCCTTGAAAATCTCTATAATTCAGCTTAACATCATATATGGCCACGCCCACTTTATGATGGCGTTTTTTCAAAAACCCTTGAATTTCAGTGCTTATACGATTATAAACTATAGCATTAAGGTGAAAGTACGTACGACCCAGTCGTGCACTTTATATCCGAATGTTTTTTAGGAAAGCATATCAACTGGCACCTGGCTTCAAGCCCGGAACGCAGGCTTTTCGAAACAGTGAAGGAAACTTAGTCACCGAAACACAGGGAATAGTAGATGTATTTAAGCAGCGTTTCCAGCAGCTACTTAATGAGCCGGTAGAGAGAGTGATAGGGCAAGAAGAGAACCCGCATCCAGTCAGTGAAGAATCCATCCCCCCTCCTAGTTTTGAAGAGGTCGACTCAGCTATCAAAAAGCTGAAGAACAACAAGGCCGCCGGCTCTGATGGTCTACCATCAGAACTTTTCGAACATGTTCTACTATAAATTTTACGCTGTAAGTTTGTTCGTTTTGCCGATCTTTTACGGATGGATGAATTCACCCGGATTTCAACTAGTTTTCGTTGAAATCGAAACCCCGAATATGTATGGGTAATCTTTGGAGAGATTTGGATGAATTTGGTAAAATCTCAGGGTTTCGTTCAGTGTGAACATGGTATTATTCCATTCGAAAAACAATCAATAATAATTTTAAATTGAATTTCTGATACAATTTTTTTCGTTTCGCATTGATTTTCCAGTATTCCTTCCAATGCACAATATTCCTAGTACATTTCTTAAATGCTTCCGTTCTATGCGGCCACATCCGCTGAAGTACATACCTACTCCCACCACTAAGGAATTGTTGTTGCCAATAACTGACAATAAGACAAAAAGTTATTTAAATTGATTGTTTCATCATAGCTTATGATAAGATATATTCAGTCAAAACCTGTAGCGTTTGTAATTACTTGCTGTTTTAAAAACTTCGCAGGCTGCCGATAATGTATACGCCAGTTTTTATTTTTACTTTGATGTTTTTGATATTTTCGTTTGTTAGTTGTTATCAGAGTTTAAACCGAGACGGTACTCTAAATATAAATAAAAAAATAAATAATAATTTGATTTGAATTATTGTAGAGGTCAATCTCTACAAATTGGTGACCCCGACGTGATCTTCTTCGGTTACATTTAATGCCGCTGCCACGTACACCAAGGAAGAAAAAATCCAAGCCGGTGTATTTAGAGAGAGAAACCACAAGTGAAGACGATAAAGATTCAACCGTGAGCGCAAAATTTTTTCAAATTGAAGACATGCAAAATTCCATGGAACCAGCCATTCTGGAGATAATGCAACAACTACGACAAAAGCTAACGCTGGCAAATGAAGCAATTGCTAGCCTCAAAGCTGAACTTTGCCAGAATCCCCCTAAGTCGATGTCAACATCAGCATCAATTTCAAATACTTCCGAAGCTGTTCAAGAAATGAAAAAATCGTCATTCGTTCACAATGTCCAAGAAGCAACAGCTGCAATTAGTTTCACAGCATCTGAATCTGCAACTCAAAACTTTTCTGCTGCATACGATATTTCAAGATCTCTCGCTCAACGTCTCCAATTGCCAAAATTTAATGCATCTTATCCACAACTGTGGGTTACTCAAGTCGAGATCGCATTTCAAATTGGAGGAGTTAATAACGATGCAGAACGATATGCCCATTTGTTGGTGAGTCTGGAGGGGGAAGCTTTGAAGGCAGTCGAGGACTTGGTAAGTAATCCACCTATATCCAATAAATTTTTAGCTCTTAAGGAACGACTTATCCATAACTTCGCTCCAAACCCTGAGTCACAACTTCGTCGTATGCTAAGAGGAGAGGATTATGAGGGTAAGAAGCCCACAGCCATTCTTGCCCATATGAAGCAACTCGCTTCTGGGAGATGTGATCCTGCAATTATGCGGACCCTTTTCTTCGACAGATTGCCCGAGCACATGCGCACCGTGCTGATAGCTACTGGTCAAGAAAATCTCTACACGCTGGCTGAAGTGGGAGACAAGATTTTCAACTTATCGAACGTCCATCTATCTGCTATCACATCTTCACCTTCAGCAGCGGAAATTCAGGCACTTTCTCAGAAGGAGACTTTGACTCTGGACAAAATTGTCAAGTCCATCGAGGGTCTTCGTAAGGAAATGAATGAGTTGAAGAACGGTGAACGGACAAAGACCTACCAGTCACGACACAGATCGACGAATAGAACCAGGCCCATCAATGAAAACTCTAGGCTGTGTTTCTGTCGTGCAAAATTCGGTGATGAGGCACACAATTGTCGGCAAGGGTGCTCAACATGGAGGAAGACGGAAAACTAAATCTGCCGTTGAGTGAATCGGAGGTTACACACGGCAGTAATGGACAATTCCGCCTTCAAATTATCGACAAAAAAACTTCAATTAACTTTTTGATTGACACTGGTGCAGATATCTCTGTCTTACCAAAAAAGTACGCCTGTGTCAAAAAATCATCTGATGTCAACTTATTTGGAGCCAATGCTGCCACCATCTCAACCTTTGGATCCAAATCTATTGTTGTTGACCTAGGCCTTCGCCGAGATTTCCATTGGTGTTTCACAATTGCTGACGTTACAGAAGCGATTATTGGTGCAGACTTCATACACCATTACGATCTTACCATTCGCTTAAGTCAACGGATGCTTTTCGACAACACAACCCAGATGAGCATTAGTGGAAATCTGGTGAACTCTCATCAGCCTACGATGCGAATCATTAACAACAAAAATCCATATGCTGACATTCTACAGCATTATATTGACATCACGCGCGACACGAACACCAACGTCGCTGAACATTCCATTCTCCATCATATTATTGTTCGAGGACACCCTGTAACAGAACGCGCTCGTCGTCTTGCAGGCGATAAACTTGCTGCTGCAAGGAAGAATTTCGGATGATGGTGCAACGTGGAATTTGTCAACCATCAAAAAGTGAATGGGCATCACAGGCGACTACCGGCGCCTCAACAACATTACTGTGCCAGGTAAGTATCCGATACCACATCTACAGAACTTTATTCACAAGTCGGCAGGATGTACGATTTTTTCTACGCTCGATCTTAACAGAGTGTACCATCAGATCCCACTTGCTGCAGATGACCGACCGAAGACAGCCGTTATAACACCCTTTGGTTTCTTCGAATTCAACGTTATGACCTTTGGTTTGTGCAATGCAGCACAAACCATGCAACGTTTCATGGACACCGTTTTGCGAGACTTAGATTTTTGTCATTGCTATATCGATGATATCTTAATTGCCTCAGCCAATGAAGGTGACCATCGAAAACACCTGCGCATCGTCCTCAAGCAACTTCAGAAGTTCGGTTTGACAATCAACATGTCCAAGTGTTTTTTTTTGGACAAATGGAGGTTAGATACCTTGGATATACCGTCAACAGTCAAGGTATCAAACCTCCCAACGATCGAGTTGCAGCAATCACCGATTACCCGAAACCAGACACAATAGACAAATTAAGAAGGTTTCTTGGATCCTGGAATTTTTATCGAAGTTGCATACCAAGTGCAGCAAAAACACAAGCTCCTCTAATTGAACTCACTATTGGAGCAAAGAAGAAAGATAAACGCCCAGTTAAGTGGACATCTGAAGCTGAGGGAGCATTCGAAGAGTACAAAATGACGCTTAAGGATGCCATCCAACTCCCACATCCTAGGGCAGATCTTCCATTAGTTTTGCGATGTGACGCTTCTGATACCTCCATTGGAGACGCTTAGGACCAACGCTCTGGTCATCAACAGCAACCTCTTGGTTTCTTCTCCAAGAAGCTTAGTGACAGAGAAGCGCGCTACAAGGTCTATGATAGAGAACTGTTGGCTATTTATAAAGCAGTCAAGCATTTTAAGTACCTCATCGATGGAAGAGATTTGCTCATTGTAACCGATCATAAGCCCCTAATCCACGCTTTCGATAAAAAGTCTGATCACGCTTGTGACCGGGTGGCTCAACAACTAGAAGAGATAGGACAATTCTCCACCAACATCGTTCACATCTCAGGAGAGGAGAATATTGTAGCTGATGCTCTGTCTCGGATCAACTCTATCGACATGCCAGTCATCATCAGTACGCAGGAGCTAGCAGATATGCAAAAGAGGGATGAAGAACTCAAGCAACTTATCGCTTCTCTAAAGTTGACTTCACTTCAACTACGAGGACTTCGTGTTGATGATACAGACGCTGTCGTTTGGTGCGATACAAGTGGTACAATTATTCGACCGTATGTCGTATTTTGTCACAATTTTTCTCACCCGAGTGGACGAGCAACACGACACCTCATCAACAAAACCTACGTTTGGCCAATCATGAATAAGGACATCTTAAGCTGGGCTAGATCTTGTTTGTCTTGCCAGAGAAGCAAAATCGGTCGCCACGTTAAAAATACACCCCAACATATTCCAGTACCAAGTGATCGATTTCGGCATGTTCATATCGATATTGTGGTTATGCCTTTGACAAAGGGTTACCGATATCTCCTGACTATGATTGACCGATTCACCAGGTGGCCAGAAGCTGTACCTCTTTAAGATGTTACCGCTGAGACAATTGTCAATAGGTTCTATTCAAACTGGGTATCCCGATTCGGCGCACCGGCAACTATTACATCTGACAGAGGATCTCAGTTTGAGTCTATTCTTTTTGATGCGTTATCGAAGTTCATAGGCAGCACACGTATTCGGACTACAGCTTACCATCCAGCCTCCAACGGAATGATCGAACGTTAGCACAGATCATTTAAATCGGCAATCAAGTGTCAAGATACAGCTGACTGGGTAGGTCTTCTACCCACGGTTCTTTTAGTAAACCTAAAAAACGAGTTTCAAGGAGGATATCAAATTCACGACAGCCGAGTTAGTCTATGGTACAACACTGAGGATGCCAGGGGAATTTTTCATCGATGAAGATATTTCGCCAGAGCCTCAAATATTTGTTGAAAATTTTCGGGAACAGATGCGACAAGTGCGATCCACACCATCAGCACACCATTCCAAGCGTCATGCCTTCGCACACAAGACGCTTTTTACCTGCACACATGTCTTTGTCAGAGTAGATGCAGTCCGAAAGCCATGTGAACGACCGTACGACGGACCATACGAAGTACTTGATAGGATATCTGACTTCGTTTTCAAAATAAATTGTAATGGAGTTCCCACTACGATTTCGACGGAAAGATTAAAACCAGCCTTTTTCGAAAATATTGAGTCTGCTTCGAGCTCTCAGTCCCTTGAGAAGCCTCCAGTTTCTTCATCTACTCAAGAACCTTCGTCAAACGTAACTAAATTATCGCCGACATCGAGAGCTGATTTTATCACAAATCCATCTGTAACGATACATCGCACTCCAACCTCAACACAAGTCTTCCAAGGAATTAAAACGTATTCTGGTCCCAAGACAAAAAGAATTCGCTTCGCGGCAAAGCCATAACTTCGTTATTCGAGGGGAAGTATTGTAGCGTTTGTAATTACTTGCTGCTTTAAAAACTTCGCAGGCTGCGTATACATTATACGCCAGTTTTTATTTTTACTTTGATGTTTTTGATATTTTCGTTTGTTAGTTGTTATCAGAGTTTAAACCGAGACGGTACTCTAAATAAAAATAAAAAAATAAATAATAATTTGATTTGAATTATTGTAGAGGTCAATCTCTACAAACCATTTTTGAGTGCTGACATCTATTGATTGTTTTAGTCAAGTCCATAAGGTTTTTACCAATGCTCACACGTATTCACAGACGAGGAGCGAATTACAACAAAACAATGTAAACAAATGGGTTTTGAAAGGAAGAAGGGGCATAAGTTTAATATTTTCTAAATATTCCGTAAAATATTCCATCGCCAAAATTTTATTTTTTCAATGTGTCAAAAATTGTGTTCCGATTCATTGTCTCAGACAATTATATCACGAGCTAAAATAATGAGGATTTTTTTTTTGTGACTCATCTTTAGATGCGGTTTTTTGCAAGCCCATATAAGCTTGGACGAAAAAAACGACATCGGTGCTTAGCAATGTCATCACAGAAACTTGGCAGTCTATGTATGGACTGACACCCCAACTCTTCAGCTGTAAGATAAACAAACAAAATAAAAGTGATCAACACAAGCCATAATAAATATAAAGCAGTAGCCCATAATATCCTGAGTAATAACTGCAAGAAATAAAAGGAAAAACTAGTAAAATCAGTTGGTTGTTGGATGATGTCAGCGGACGTCAGTTTTGACGTTTTCATACAAATTATCGAAAACACAAGGAAAATTAAAGTCTAGCTTAATGGGAGCTAAAGTTTAAAGCGAGCAGGATTCTAAACTTAACTTGCGAATAAAGATTGTCTTGAAATTTTTTTTAAATTTGTCAAAACATCAATTGCGAACCAAAATAGTACATTGGGAGATGCGATAACGCAGACAAGATTATCTTAACCTTAATTACCGGAAAAGAATAGAAATTTAGTTTACCAGATAAAACGATACCACGATCTTATGTTGGAGGATTTAAACCCTCACTCTTGGGCTGCCACATATTTATGTATCTAAGCAGAATACTTATATTTAGTTATCAACTTATACAAATATGATTTGACTTCGAAATAATGTTGTTCTTATATCAGTTCCTAAACAGCAAAGCAGAGGGGGAATAAATAGGAACATTCAGCGCGTCCACGTTGTCATTGCAGTTGTGCACACTTCCACCACAGATAAGTATATAATCTGAACTTCCACGTATCTACAATAGCAAATCTAATTAAAAAAAAACATTGATGCGCTAGCGCTTCCATTGGAGTAGTGCACTATCGACGCCATAAATTAACCATTAAAATTGTTGGTAGTTGTTTATTGGACACAGCATCCCCTCCACAATTTGTCAATTTTTGGCACAAATTGTCCAAGATGGCTGCGCTCTTATGACAGTTGTGGCTCCCGTTGGTGAGCAAGAATGTATTAGGCAAATAACGCATACATTCTTGCTCACCAACGGGCACAGCTTGTGGGTTCGAAAGAGAGACCCCCTCGAAGTTGACCATCTAGGTATGGTTAGTTTATGATCGACGCTCAATCACCAAATGAAATGCTTTGGGAACAAAACCTTCACGGTTCCACTGAGAATTAATTTTGATATTAAATTTAGGTGCACTCAACCGTTCTCTTTCTGACTCACATAAAATCTATCTGTTCCGACAGACACGACTTTCTTTTCCATGTTAATGTAGCCAGGCACTTGTATGTATCACAGTCACGGTTGCCATTTTGGTAATTTTTTACCAAATCCGGTAAATTATTTTGTGTTTCGCAAGTTTTGGTAAATCGTTAATTTTTATCTCGATTTGGTAACTTTTTTGAACATGACAGAACGTCAGTCAAGAATTGAGTGAATTTCATTATTTTGAATTATGCCTAATTGATTGCATACGAACGAAATCGCCTTATGTAAATGATGGCCAATTAAGAAGGTATTTCAGTGAATGCACTGCATCACTCAAACATGTATGTTTTATTCCAAAAATTACTCAAAGTTTACTTTCCTTGACAACTAAACAATGTCAAACTAGGATTTTTAGGGAAACGCGTCATAAATGATTGGTTTTTTGGGTAAAAAGTGTGATTTTGAAATTTTGATGTATTATGTCTGTCAGTGATGGGAATTCAGTTGGTTAGTGTAGAAAGTGTGGGTGAGGGGGTGGATGATAGTTAATGTGTAATTAGGATGTGGGTGTGAATATGGGTTTTGTATCTGGGAGTGTGTGTGTGTGTGTGTGTGTGCGGATGATGATGAATGGATGAGATCTTATCTGTGGGATGAGTAATTCGTAATCGTTGTTATCTGGGGTGAGTGCGAGAGATGTGTGGATATTATGTAATTGTGAAGCAGTATGTGGATGAGTAATTTCGATGGATGGGTGGGGGATATGGGTGGCTGTTTTTGGATATTATTGTGAGTAATTCATGATCTACCGATCGTTGAAATCAAGCAACATCGGGTGGTGTTACTACTTAGATGGGGGACCGTGTGCGTTGTGAAAATGAATTTGGTTTTAAGATAAAACCAGCAGGAACAAAGCAAAGGAAACCTTCTGAAAGATAAAATACAAAATTGGTTTTAAGATAAAACCATCAGGAACAAAGCAAAGCAAACCTTCTGAAAGATAAAATACAAAATTGGTTTTAAGATAAAATCATCACGAACAAAGCAAAGCAAACCCCCTGAAATATAAAATTACATAAATAAAAAAACAATGTTTATTTTTAAAATGTTTTTATTTTTATTATAGTTTGTCTATTATATTTATTTCTTCTGGAATATTTGGGACTTCAAACTGTCCACTGCGCCCCTAATGCTCCATCACCTTCAGGAGATGGAAAATGGTTTTTAATCATCAGTCCTTTTCTTTGTTCTATATCTGGATAAAAGCTTCGTTGCCTCAGCAACGAATTCAGGATAATCCCAGCAGGATTTTTCGAATTCCTCGATGAATCTGGTGCTACTATGAATAACATATATTCAATAAGTCTTATTTATACGTACAAAATCCATACACTTGCCCTATTACATATGGAGAATTGGCGCAGTGGTCCCAATAATCAAAAATGCTTCTCTAGCACTATGACTCCATAATGGACTCCATAAATGAATCTATACGCATACATTGCTTCATATGGAGAAAAACAAAAGGAGAATTTATGTCTTCTGTCTTAGCAATAATCGACACTTTTTATAAACAGAGACCGTCAAGTGGTTTCAACGATCATATTTTTGAGTGTAATTAAAATTTCAAACACTGGTGAGACGCATTGATCAATCAAAAGACCTATCCGTATACTTTGTCTCAAGACAAAGAGGAACAACGGAGAAATCATATCCATTGACTTATCAATAATCGAGTTCTTGCAAAAACACAGAGATCAATTTCGTCCGGACATTGGTCCCAATAGAAATAAATACTTCTCTAGCAGATATGTATGTGGACTCCATCAAAGAATCTATCCATATACAATGTCTCATATCGAGAAAAACAAACATGTTTGATAACGTTCTGATCAATGATGATCTATTCGTATACATTGTCTCATATGGAGAAAAACAAAGGAGAACTCATATCTCTGCTCTGCTACTCTGCTTTAGCAATAATAATCGACACTATTATAAACAGAGACCTTTTTCGTTTTCCGTCAAGTGTCATTAACGATCATATTTTTGATTTCAATATACTGGTGACAAGCATTGATCAATCCGTATAATTTGTCTCATATGAAGAGAAACATAAATGCATAGTGCCAATAATCATAAATGCTTCTCTAGCAGATATGTGGACTCATAAATTTTATTTATAATTAAAATTTCATTACTCTGGTGACCATCATTGGTCCATCAAAGAATCTATCTGTAATGTATACATTGTCTCATATGAAGAGAAACATAAATGCATAGTGCCAATAATCATAAATACTTCTCTAGCAGATATGTATGTGGACTCCATCAAAGAATCTATCCATATACAATGTCTCATATCGAGAAAAACAAACATGTTTGATAACGTTCTGATCAATGATGATCTATTCGTATACATTGTCTCATATGGAAAAAACAAAGGAAAATTAATATCCTCTTGATATGAGACCTTTTCGTTTCCGTCCGTGCAAGCGTCATTAACGATCATAGATTTGAGGGTAATTAAAATTTCAATACATTGGTGACAGAAATCATTGATCGTGTTTGATCATGCTCTGATCAATGATGATCTGTTCGTAGATATACATTGTCTCATATGGAAAATAACAAGGGGAATCTTATTGTGTATGTATATATATAGTTTTAGAGTCGATGCAAAATTTGTGCGCCCTATATAAGCTCTCATTTTAAGACTGCGAATTATCAGTTCTCTTATAACATCACACGAGTGAACTCTTTGTTGTTACATACGTACATATAATGGAATCCTGAAAGCAACTTGGCAAAATTAAGCCATTAGAACCCCTCAAATCGTTGGAGTTGAAAAAACGATATAGTATCTTCAAAGCTCTACGATGTCAAACCAAATATGGGCCTCGTATTTTGGTAGAGCTGGAAAAACTGAAGGTGTTCCTGCCTATACGATGCAATACGATGGAAGAGGACACTATGAAAGTACTATCAGCAAGTGAGATAGAGGTGGTGCAAGCAGTAGGAAACTTATTTGAGCTGGAGATCTACCCCCTGTCAGAGGATGCATCTAACATAGAAGAGGTGAATATTCCTAATTCACAACATTTTTTGTAAAAAAAATTGTTAAAAAATTACCTAAGACAAAAATAAAAACTGTTTGAAACAAAAAAAAAAAGGATTTATTGTGTATTTTTCTTCTTTCAATGATTATTAAGCGTATCGAGGTAGTTCCTGATCATTCAACATTTGTCAGAAGATTCAATTTAAATGGTCGTAAAGTTGAATTCCTTATCAAGGATGTAGCAGAAAATGCTGAACCAACAAAGTGGATTCAAGATGCTGTAGAGGGTTTGTTCAGAAAAGTTACCGATGATCTTGATTATTCAGATATGGTGGGACTAACATTTACGGGTAAGAATTTTGAACATCATGGTCCTGGTTGGTTGAATTATAGTAAGGCGTGTGATTTAAACTGGAGCGAAGTATGGACAATGATAAGCAAAATTTTCCAAAGCAATTCAGCAGGGTTAAGTACAGATACCTTTCGCATAAATGCGACATCGGTAAAACTTACTAAAGAGAAAGGAAACGATCGAAGAAAAAAATATACAACTTTCGATGAAGAATGTGCAAAGAGGCGTGGAATAATTGTAATACGAAACAAAGACAACTTATGTTTACCATGTGCTCTAGTTTGTAGTAAAAAAGTATTTATTCTTAAATTTATTATTAGACCTTACGATCTAAACCCGTCCCAAATGTAAACCCACTGCAACCGCGAAAGGACATTCCCATACCAGAGATCATTCTAGTACAATTCGATGACGTGGAGGGATATTTTTCCTTCTTCTGGTTCGAGCAGTCACACTGGGTGGACGTGTAAAGTAACAAAAGTTTTGTAAAGAGAGTCGTTTTAGACGAAATATACTAAACATTTAAATAAAAGAACAACGAAATAGTTTCATTAAAACTCAGGTGTGGGGTTTTCCACAATAAAAATAACAAAAAATCAGTGGATGTGCGCGAAAAAAACGGAATAATCTTGGATAAAAGTAATGCCCGATAGACCGGGAAAAAATCAAATGACGGAAGCCTTGCACGAGGCAGGGATAAATATTCCGGCTACGGCCACGATCGGGCAAATTCGTACAATTTACCAGGAAGCGTTTCGGACTTCCGTACTCGAAGACATGGATGAAACAAACGAAGAAACTTCTGGAACTTCAGGTGTGTACACAACTTCTGAAAAAGCACTCACTTCTGAGGGAGCGTCCACCACGGTCGGAGCCCCTACTTCTGGCAAAGCGCTTACTTCTGATGGTGCACCAACTTCCGACTCAAATATACAACCGACGTTCGGCGAACGATCAACTTCTGGGACCACTTCTGATGACGCCGAGAAACGAGAACTTGCCCGTTTGGAGAGGAGAAAGCGCATCCGCGAACTGCAAAGGGAATTACAAGACATGGAGCCGGTTACTGCGACTGCAAAAAAGTTGGATTTCACTGACATCGCGAATGCTCTCTTTTTGTTCTCCGGTGACGACAATTATATTGTTCGTAAATGGATAACCGACTTTGAAGATGTGGCTCAGTGGCGATGATCGCACGAAATACCTCTGTGCCCGTCGACTTTTGTCCGGAACTGCAAAGGTTCTTTTGAGAACCACCCGGGTTGACTGCTGGGATTCCCTTAAGGAGGTATTGCTAGCAGAATTCGACCAACAAATGACCCGCTGAGAAGTGTACAACAAATTGAGCCGCCGATCGCCATTGCAGGAAGAGTCGCTGCTACGTTATGTCCTGTCCATGCAAGAAATCGCCTCGCATACCGACATCGACAAGGCCGAACTGCTTGAGTTCATCATCGAAGGCATCGGAGACGTGTCATCAAGTGTCTCAATCCTGTATGCTGCCAAATCTATTCCGGAGCTAAAAAAAACTTCTTCCCCGTTACGAAAAACGAAGAGTGTCAAAGCCGCCGCCGTCACGTTCGACCAAAGGCACGTCATCAACGTAAACAGTGCCTACAACATCAGCCAAGGACGCAACACCCCTACGTCGACATCAGCCAAAGGGCAAGAAAGGTGTTACAACTGTTCGAAGTTCGGCCATTTCGCACTCAACTGTCCAGAGGAGAAAAGCCCGCCAGGCTCGTGTTTCCGATGTTTCGATACTGGACATACGTATAAGAATTGCCCAAAGGTGAAGCCGAGACGTGTTGGAGCCATACATCCAGACAACGATGCCCTTAAGGCCAACGATAGTGATGATGATTTAACAAGGCCAATGAGTGCCGTACAACTGGTGAGCGTTTCCTTTGTTTTAAAAAAAAATATGTATACTAATTGTGAAAACGTTTATTCTCTTTTGGATACCGGTAGTCCGGTTAGTTTTATTCGGAAGTCGCTGGTGCATGAAGACATACCCTTAGGAAAACTTTCCTACTCCAAGTATAAAGGATTAAGAAACGTCAGAATATTTACTTACGGTACTATTTATTATTATATTACGCTTTCTGGTTATAAAAGGAAAATTTTGTTTATGACCATTCCAGATGAGGCCACACCGGTCCCTCTGCTGATCGGCCGCGACGGATTAAATGTTTTTAATATTTCATTACAAATGAATTTGAAGAGTATGTCTTCTTCGCACAAACGTACTTCCGAAATTAATGAAGATATCATTTCTTGTTTAAGTTCTATGAATTAATGAATTACTTATGCCTTTAGAGAGGGGAAAACATTCAATTTGATTAGTGTACCTAGTGAAGCTATTAACAAATCTTCTGTGAACAATAGTGTATCGCGTGATAGAACGATTAAGTATGATTCAGGCCGGGATGATTCTGCTCTTCAAGCTAGTAACGACGAGAATGACAACGGTTTTTGTGAGTTTCTCGCCATAGAATACACGTTGGATAGGGAGTTGGACATCGGTCCCAATCTCGGTTTAGGGATTTCGAAACAAATTCTGTCGATCGTCGAGAAGGAGTATTTGAATTTTGACAGAGTGAAGGCTAAACCCCCAGACTTCGAGATGCATATTCGACTTGTGAACGATACGCATTTCTTCTGTTCTCCTTGCCGGTTGTCCTTCGCTGAGAAGCAAAAAGTGAACGACATTCTTAGAGATCTTCTGAATCAAAAGATTATCACGACCAGTGACTCTCCGTATGCTTCGCCCATTGTTTTAGTAAAAAAAAAGTCTGGAGAGACTCGAATGTGTATAGATTATCGTGCGCTGAATAAACTTACGGTCCGCGATAACTACCCCCTTCCGCTCATTGAAGATTGCTTAGAGTACCTTGAAGGGAAGAAAGTTTTCACATTGTTAGACCTGAAGAGTGGATTTTACCATGTTAAGATGTCGCCTGATTCGACTCACCTGACTTCTTTCGTTACTCCGGGGGGACAATTTGAGTTTCTAAAGATGCCCTTCGGACTTAAAAATGCCCCAAGCGTCTTTCATCGATTTATTTCTAGAATAGTTAAGCAGTTCACTGAGAACAACCAAATCATGTTGTATATTGACGACATAATCCTAGCGAGTACTAACAGCGACGATCACCTTCAACTATTAGAACGCGTTCTTCAGTGCATATCAGAAAACGGTTTAGAACTTAAGTTATCAAAGTGCCATTTCGGGTATTCAACCAAGTGACTCTCATCTTAAAGCTATACTTAATTACCCGGTGCCTAAGGAAATGCATTCCTTCCTTGGCCTGAGTTCCTATTTCAGACGATGTGTCCATTCGTTCTCACAAATAGCTAGACCTTTGTATAATCTATTAAAGAAGGATATCCCGTTTAATTTCACTACTGAGTGCGCAACCGCCTTTCAACGTTTGAAGGATTCCTTGGTTTCGTCCCCGGTATTAGCTATCTATAGTCCAGATCGGGAAACTGAGCTTCATTGTGACGCGGCAGGCTGATAATAAGTTTCACCCCGTGGCCTATTTTTCGAAGATCACTACGCCACAGGAGTCACGGTACCACAGCTTCGAACTTGAGACCCTGGCAATAATCTCCGCCCTTCGGCGCTTCCGTGTTTATCTAGAAGGAATCCTGTTCACTGTAGTTCACTCACCCTTACACTTAACAAGAAAAACGTTAATCCGAGAATCACGAGGTGGGCGTTGGAATTAGAGAACTACAACTATAAGGCCAAACACCGTAGTGGGGTTAGCATGAGCCACGCAGACGCATTGAGTAGGTGTTTTATGATTTCCGCTGTAAATTCCGAGGACATAGACTTTCAATTAAGAGCAGCTCAAAGTCGTGACCGAGTAATCTCGTCATTACGTGACAAACTAGGCGAGGAGAATTCGAAGCTGTTCGCCCTTCAAGATGGCGTTGTGGTCCGAAGGGGTAAGTCTGATAGACTCCTATTTTATGTCCCTACCAGATGGAAACCAACTTAATTAGGCATGTCCACGAAAGTATTGGCCACCTAGGTATTATAAAGCGCTATCACCAAATTCAAAAAAACTATTGGTTCCCCAATATGAAGAGTAAGATTGAGAAATTTATAAGCAATTGCATTCGGTGCATTATGTACTCGTCACCCGCAAATTCCCTCGAACGTAATTTGTTTAGTATCCCGAAACAGCCGGTTCCTTTTCATACCCTACACTTAGATCATTTCGGACCCTTGCTTTTAATTCAGTCAAAAAGGAAGCATATCCTCCTGGTTGTCGACGCGTCTACAAAGTTTGTTAAGCTATAACCTGTCATATCGACGAGTACGAAGGAAGTTTTTTTGCTAGACAGGAACATAACTCACGTTAAGGTGGCGGTCCAGTCGCCGCAATCAAACGGGCAGGTAGAGAGAGTGAACCGAGTGCTGACGGGTATGTTAGGAAAAGTTAGCGATGAAATTGATCACAGTGACTGGGTTCAAAAGTTATCCCTTGTAGAGCATGCTTTAAACAATACGATGCAGCGGTCTATCTGTAATACGCCTAGTAGGCTCCTATTCGGGGTTGAGCAACGCGGTCCTAATAAACTGGCTGAGTTTCTTGAAGAAAAACAGTTAAACCCCCCTTTCCGGAATTTGACCGAGGATAGGGAAAAACCGTCGAAAGCTATAGCTAAAGTTCAGGAGTATAATCTGAGAAAGTTTGAAGAGCATCATCGCCCCACGCCCCTGTATCAAGAAGAAGACTATGTTGTCATTAAAAACGTGGATACCACCGTCGGTACCAATAAGAAATTAATTCCCAAATATAAAGGCTCATATGTGGTCCACAAAGTATTGCCACACGATAGGTACGTGATTAAAGATATCGAAAATTGTCAGATCACACAGCTGCCGTATAATCGCGTTATTGAGGCCAAGAATCTCCGTCTTTGGAGGACTAGTGCTAGCTAATCGAATTGAACGTCTTCCCAGAAACGCCTATTACCGTATTATCGAATTTGAGTAAAAAAAAAATGTGTTGTTATGTCATGTAAGATCGTGGTCGATCTAGATTGTCAGGTTGACCGAGATGTAGTAAAAAAGTATTTATTCTTAAATTTATTATTAGAAACCGTCCCAAATGTAAACCCACTGCGACCGCGAAAGGACATTGCCATACCAGAGATCAATCTAGTACAATTGGATGACGCGGAGGGATATTTTTCCTTCTTCTGGTTCGAGCAGTCACACTGGGTGGACGTGTAAAGTAACAAATGCTTTGTAAAGAAAGTCGTTTTAGACGAAATATACTAAACATTTAAATAAAAGAACAACAACAAATATCGGTAAACTTCAAGATCTACGAACTACAGATCTGATAAGCATGACTGGTGTTACCATACCGTCCGAGGGTTGCGGTATTCCAGAACTTCGTATTTTTCAGAACCATCTGAGGGATTATAAAATCAAAGTCTTCGAATACGAACTTAAAGGACGGAGTATTATATTTGAAGACACCTGCATTACCAGCAATAAGAAGATAAATTTATTGTATTATAAAGGCCACTTCAATGTCATTAAATAGCTAACGGCTGCAGTTTGTTGCATTTATTATTGTGAAAATTGTAACGTACCATACAATACTAAAACCGATCATAGATGTTGTTAAAGAACGAAGAAAAAACAACAAGAAGAGAAGAGAAGCGAACAAGATACCAATTTAAATGTACATATGTAAATATGGTTTATTATAAATATAATAATCAAAATGTATTTATATCACCAAGCTGTAGATTGTCCTAAGTCTGAAATCCAAGTGGACGAGAGCATCGGATCAGCAACCATCGGCAGCCGAACCTTTACCTCAGCAGCAATATTCACCACGAGCAGTGTGTGACGCTCAACTAGTGCGTAACGCACGCACGCATGCACTCAAGTGTGTGTGTGTAAGCAAACAAAAGAAAGGTGAAAGTCTCCACGGCTGCACAATGTGTGTGTAAAATGACGTGATGGTGAACTCTTGTTGGTTGGTATTGCAGATGGTCTGATGTTGGATGATGGACTTTGGTCACGATGGTGCGATGCATTTGGGATACAGTGACTAACAGACTATATTAACAATTGATAGTTTTATAACAAAACATACAGAAAAGCTACAATCCGTCTGGAACGGATCGTATGATACCCTATCCTCCTCTCTATAAAGTGGGCGTGGCCAAATTGCATATTGTACTCAAATATAGCTATAATGTCGAACGTTTGAGGATGTTACAGGTAAAATTTTATCAAAATCTGTTTTTTGATAATAACGCCCCCAAAAAGTGGGCGTGGCCAAAACTGTTCTATGGGTGAATTGTATGGAATCTAAATACCCAAATATTTGGTCTTAACAAAATTTTTCGGTTTCATATAATTTAGTGAAGTTATAAAAAAGTAGGCGTGGCAGTGGGCGGATGTAAAAAAATTTTACACTTCTTTTTCTTGGAAGCCCAGATATGAAATTTCAGCGTCCTAGTTAAAAATTTAAGGCCCAAAAATCGGTTTTGTGATGAAAACGCCCCCAAAAAGTGGGCGTGGCCAAAACTTTTGTATGGGTGGATTGTAGGGAATCTGAATGCCTAAATATTTGGTCTTAACAAAATTTTTCGGTTTCATATAATTTAGTGAAGGTATGAAAAAGTGGGCGTGGCAGTGGGCGGATTTCAAAAATTTTTACATTTGTACTGTATCTTTTTCTCAGAAGCCCAGATATGAAATTTCATCGTCCTAGCTCAAAATTTAAGGCCCAAAAAGCGGTGACATACGGACGGACGGACGGACGGTCATCGCTCAATCGATTTCGCTATTGATGCTGATCACGAATATATATACTTTATAGGGTCTATCTCAATTATTTCTCTATGTTACAAACTATGTGTCAAACTTAATATACCCTTAGGACAGGGTATAAAAAGGTACTGAATTTAGAATTTTAAAAGTTAGTTAATTTAACAAGTTAAGTTATGTATATGAGCATTATTAAACATCCCGGCCCCCCTGGAACAAGTTTCAGGACAGGGGTAGTGCTGCCAATTTCGTAACGGGGCGAATAAAATGTCCACGAGTTGTCCTCACTGTTGCAAGTCTTATGCGATTGTCTGGTCCCGGGTGCACTTCCTCCACCCTGCCCAGGAGCCACTTTGCTGGAGGTAGATTAGGTTCCTTAATCACAACCAAATCGCCAATTTTGAGGTTAAGCTGTACCCTTTGCCATTTGGGTCGTTCTTGAAGACTGGTGATGTATTCTGCATGCCATCGCTTCCAAAATCCCTGGACCATACTTTGGACGTGGTTCCAATGAGATAGGCGGTTGGTAGATACATCCAGATGGATTGGCTCGGGTACCGCAGTGTAGGGTTCTCATATAAGAAAATGCGAAGGGATTCAAATCTTCATCGGACAAGACATGAAGAGGACGAGAATTCAAAATTGCTTCGATTTGAGTAAAAACGGTGTAAAGTTCCTCAAATGTAAGGATGGAACTTCCAATGACTCGACGAAGACTTCACTCCGGCCTCCCAAAATCCACCGAAGTGTGGTGCAGAATGAGGTATGAAATGCCACGCGATACCATCCATGGCAAGAGCACTGGCAATATCTTCGTTGTAGGTCTGCGAACAGACCAACCGTTGCATCTCATTAAGAGTGCGACGAGCACCCTTGAAGTTGGTTCCGTTATCGCTGTAAATGTTAGAACATTTACCTCGGCGAGCAACAAATCGTCTAAAGGCGGCGAGAAAGGCGTCGGTAGTCAAGTCACTGACTAACTCCAAGTGAATGGCCTTGGTGCACATGCACACAAACAGAGCGAGGTAAGCCTTGGATAGTCGGGGATTCCGTCCACGAGAAATCTTAATGGTAAATGGGCCAGCGTAGTCGCATCCTGTATTTGAAAATGGACGGCTTGGGAGAACACGTTGAGGCGGCAGGTCACCCATAAGCTGTGTACTGGCCATCCTTCTCTGTAGAAAGCATGGTTTGCATCGATGTACCACCTTTCGAATGAGGTTTCTGCTTCCCAATATCCAATATCGTTGACGAACGATGGAGAACGTCTCTGATACACCTGGATGAAGATGGTTAACATGTATGTGATTCACTAAAAGGAGAGAAATATGATCATTTGGTAAGATTATTGGGTGTTTCAGATTAAATGACACATAAGCATGTTTAATGCGACCCCCTACGCGAAGTAAACCCCCATCGTCAATGAAAGGAGAGTACCTTAAAAGTTTAGATTGCGGGTGAAGGTCGCGATTAGAGGACAGATGGCGAATTTCACTCCCGAATGATTCTCTTTGCACAGTTTTTAGTATATGGACCTCTGCTAAATGTAGTTCATAGACTGTTAAGCCGCGCACGATATTGTCAAATTGCTTAGGCCGACAATTTTTTGTAAACCGAACACAAGACGCAACGATTCGAACTAAACGAGTCCATGACGAAATCTTGGCGACTAGAATTTTAAACACATCAGTTTCTTCTGTGGTGATGAGAATTTGCTTTGGTTTTTGGTTTTTTTCCACTGCCACTGCTGCTTCATCCTGTTGTGACACGGAGAACGTTGATGCGGGCCAATGGTCCTGTGGCAACGCCAGCCATGGAGGACCTGTCCACCATAGAGGATGAGTGTACAGAAGAGATGGCAATAGTCCCCGTGACGTGCAATCGGCAGGGTTGGACTCCGATGCGATATACTGCCATGCATACCGTGGATTGGCGACGAATGTAGTCCAACGACGAGGTGAAGAAGACAACCAGTGAAGAACGATTTGTGAATCGCACCAAGAAAATACCTTGAACTTCCTGGGAATCGATGATTAATTCGACGTTATTAGGCGACAGAGAAGTAGAGCTCCACAAAGCTCTAAACGAGGGATCGAGATAGGTTTGACTGGCGAAACTGGAACTGATTAGGAGCAATTTGACAACGAGCATATACGACAGCTGAGTAGGCCAACAACGAGGCGTCTGAAAAGCAGTGCAGTTCGATATCTCCTGACGAAGCAAAGATATTCCTTGGCACTTCTATTTGCTCGAAGTAGTCCAGTTCCTGTCGGTAACGAGTCCATCTTTCAGCTAAATGCGATGGAAGCGGGTCATCCCAGCCAAGATTGAGTTCTGAAGACCACAACTCCTGAAAAAGCATTTTGAAAAGCACAACTGATGGGGCCAGAAATCCTAAGGGATCGAAAATACGAGAGATTTCTGACAACAATGAACGCCTAGTAGTAAAATACGAGAGATTTCTGACAACAATGAACGCCTAGTAGGAGGTACAGACAACCGAGACTCAGTCATGCGAAATGAATATTTATCAGATGTTGGATTCTAATGCATACCAAGTACCTTTATTATTGACTTTGACCGATCAGCGTCGAACCAGGAGAATTCGCAGTCATCCCTAGGCAACTGAGCAAGTAAGGGCCAGCAGTTAGAGTTCCACTTTCGAAGTTCGAGTCCAGCATTCGATAATAAGGAAACAAGCTCAGAGCCTAGAGATATAAGTTCTTCCGATGAATTCGCACCTGTCATGATGTCATCTAAGTACACATCGTTCAACAAGACGCGTGCTGCAACTGGGTACTTCGTTTGGTAGTCCATCGCTATCTGCTTCAACACTCGAACTGATAAAAAAGGCGCTAATGCTGTTCCATAGGTTACTGTACGCAGACGAAAGTGGCTAATGTCAACTGATGGATTCTCACGCCAGACGATGCTCTGAAAATCGGTATGCATATCGTCAACCCATATCTGCCGAAACATTTTGACAACATCTGCTGTTAGAACGTACTTATGCTGCCGAAAACGTAAGTAAACTCCAAATAAATCGCGTTCAATGGGTGGACCTATCAACAACTGACTATTAAGCGAAGTTCCTAAAGAATCCATAGCCGAACCATCGAATACTACCCGTAGCTTGGTTGAAGAGCTATCGGGCTTCAAAACAGTGTGATGGGGTAGATAGAATACCTTGCTGGACTTGGTTTCCACGTCATCAAGGTGTACACGAACCATGTGGCCTAGCGTTATATATTCTTGCATGAATTTGACGTACATGCTGTGCAAGTTCGGGTCCTTAACAAACCGACGTTCCATCGACTGCAGGCGGCTGACAGCATGTTTGAGAGAATTACCGAAGACCGGGGAAGGGGTTTTGAAAGGTAGCTGAACGACATACCTGCCGTCGGGGGAACGGGAAAACGTTTTACGAAAGTGTTGTTCCGCTTCGTCATCATCAAATGATTCGTCCTTCAAAGGTGAAACTTCATCCAACTCCCAAAACCGCTGCAGCAAAACGTCGACATCGAAGGTAGAATGGAGGGATGAAACAACCTCTTGTTTGACCTGCATCTGTAGATGACAAACCGACAACGGTAATCCTTGCATGCTTACGAGGAAGACCTACATGTTGAGCGAAGGATTCAACCACAAATGAAATTTGAGACCCCGAATCAATCAATACTCGACAACTTATAACATTGCCTAAATGGTCCTGAACCTGAGCCAATACGGTGGGTAGAATTGTTTGTCTACGTGGGCCAACATCGAGCGACGAATGGTTATTCACAGGTGGAGGAACATACGTCAATAGTAAAGGTTTCAGTGTAGGTTGTGGTGTTTGATTCGAAGATGTTTTAGCACGATTTGAAGACAAGGAGTTGTTTGAATCCGCATGTACCAACGAATGGTGTCCTGAATTGCATACGCGGCAACGAAATGACGAGCGACATTTGTTTGCAGGATGTCCTGCCCGAAGACAATTGAAGCACAAGGAGTTCGATTTTACTAGAGCGCGACGTGATTCAATATCAAGGGCTACGAATTGTTCACATTGTGGTAGGATATGGTTGTTTTTACATTTGGGACACTGTGCACTCGATTGCGAAGGTGAACTAGATTCAGCAAAATGCGTACGAATCAGTCCTTGTGATTTAACACGTGAAGCACTAGGTCGCGAAATTGATTGACACGTTTCTAACGCATCGCATCTGAATTGCAAAAAGTTTAAAAGTTCTTCGAATTTGCAATCGTCACGAGAACCGACCGTTTCAGCCCAACTTTGGGGAGTGTCCAAGTCTAGTTTGTTAATTAATAGATAAATTAACCACGGGTCACGATCATTTGAACCGAGGGCGTTTAGGCCACGCACGACCTCATCAGCACCGTCGGTAATTTTACGTAATACCTGTGCATTGCTTGCCGATGTTGATGGGAGGGATAAAAATGTCTGAATAAAAGACTGCACTATGAGGTGCACGCGATCATACCGTTTCTCTAAGCGATCCCAAGCTTCCAATTAATTATTCTCCGAAATCGGTATGTGTTTGATTAAATTAGCCGCATCATCTCGAAGAAACGATTTTAAATAGTGGAACTTTTGGGCCGCAGTCAAATTTGGCTTATTATCCACTGTACCCGTAAAGGTATCCCGAAACGAAGGCCAATCCTTATAATTTCCCGAAAAGGATGGCACTGTTAATTTGGGTAATTGTATTGATGCCGCACTATCAGATGTTGAATTTAATTTGTCTAGAAACTTGAATTGTTTCCGCGCGATTTGCTGAACAACACAATCGTCTTTGCCCACAGATTGTCTTTCGCGAATCGATTTCATAATCGAAGAATGGGCAATAAAGAACCGATTTTCATAATCACCGAATTCGAGTTCAAATTCATTGAATTCTTCCTCGGTTACATTTGTAATGTTTCCTCATGCAACGAAGAGAATTCTGACCACGTTTCGTTTAACTTGGCCAGCCGAATCTCTAGCATTTCTAGAGTAGTCGCGGTGCTGATTGAATCCACGAAGGCCACTGCACGTGTCAGACGACCTTTAGCATTTCCGCGTTTGAGTTTTAACGAATTCATTGCAATAATGAGGATTATTTTTTAACCGAGTTTGCGAACAAAGATTTATGAATTAAACCGCACTTCACTTATACATACATATATGTATCGAAATATATGTGTATATCAATTTAGTTTATACAATATGTATATCACTCAAAGTTTATCGATAGGTTCATAAAATCCGGAATTGAAGGACCAGTAAATTTATGTTAAGGAACGAAGAAAAAACAACAAGAAGAGAATTTGCACCCAGAATGAGTTACTCGAGAGCAGACCCAGCGAACAAGATACCAATTTAAATGTACATATGTAAATATGGTTTATTATAAATATAATAATCAAAATGTATTTATATCACCAAGCTGTAGATTGTCCTAAGTCTGAAATCCAAGTGGACGAGAGCATCGGTGGTTGACCATCAGCAACCATCGGCAGCCGAACCTTTACCTCAGCAGCAATATTCACCACGAGCAGTGTGTGACGCTCAACTAGTGCGTAACGCACGCACGCATGCACTCAAGTGTGTGTGTGTAAGCAACCAAAAGAAAGGTGTAAAAAAATGACGTGATGGTGAACTCTTGTTGGTTGGTATTGCAGATGGTCTGATGTTGGATGATGGACTTTGGTCACGATGGTACGATGCATTTGGGATACAGTGACTAACAGACTAAATTAACAATTGATAGTTTTATAACAAAAAAGGTACTGAATTTAGAATTTTAAAAGTTAGTTAATTTAACAAGTTAAGTTATGTATATGAGCATTATTAAACAGATGTCTTAAATCATGTCCACAATGTCAGAAATCACATATTTGTCCTACAAATCTAGGCGAAATTATATGTGAAGTGTGCAATAGAGGTTTTAGAGGACAAACATGTTTTGATTATCATAAGGCGTCAGGATCAACGGGAAGAAAAGCGATTTGTGAATTTATTAAAATATGTGTCGATTGTCTAAAAACATATAAGACTGATAGAAAACATATCTGCGATGAATACTATTGCAGGAAATGCAGTCAACATGTCTCTCAAGAACATTTGTGTTACATTCAGGTTGACAGGAGAAGTCCAATATTGAAAAATGTTCTGTATGTGTTTTTTGACGATTTTGAGAGTCGTCAAAAAAGTTTTGGCGAGAAGATTCTAAACGATTTTACTGATTCAATAAAACTTCACGAGCCGAATTTATGCGTTTTCCAACAAAGATGTGACCGATGTCTGAATGAAGATAAACTATGCTTTTGTCAGACATGTAAATTCAGAATTAATGTGAAAAAGGGGTACAATGTTATATCGGAGTTCTTAGAACACATTCTTAATGCACGAAAAACATTTAAAAAAGTCGTTGTATTGGTCAAGCGTATGATCATCAGTTTATTTTGAACTATATCTTACAAAATACGAAATTCCAGCCAGAATTGATTATGAGAGGAACTAAAATAATACTCATGAAATTGGATAATGTGAAATTTATAGATTCATTGAATTATTTCCCCAGGCAAATCTTCCAAAAGCTTTTGATTTAACACAAACATAAAAAAGGGATATTTTCCACATTTCTTCAATACCAAAGAAAATGAGAATTATATTGGTCCATTACCGCCCGCAGAATATTACAATCCGGATGCAATGAAGATAAATGATCGTGATGTGTTCTTCAAATGGTACGAAGAAAATAAACACATTGAATTTAATATGCAACGTGACCTTCTCGAATACTGTGTCAGTGATGTGCAGATCTTGTCTGAAGCATGAATAAAATTCAGAAATATTTTCTTAAATCAGTGCAATGTGGAACCGTTTTTGGAAGCTGTAACTATAGCTTCGGCTTGTAATCTTGTATATCGTCGTAATTTTCTTAAGCAAAACACTATAGGATTAATTCCTAGAAGAGGGTACAGATACGCTGATAATCAGTCACAATAGGCAATTGAATGGCTCGTTTGGGTGGAATGGAAGCAAAATTGTTGTATTCAGCACGCAGCTAAACATCGAGAAGCAGTAGTAGCCGGTGTGAAAGTTGATGGTTTTTGTAAAGAAACCAAACAAGTTTTTGAGTTTCACGGATGTTATTATCACGGACATACATGTTTAATAAATAATCGTCATGCCCCCATAAACGATGATCCGTATGACACATTAAATCTACGTTATGAAAAAACCATTGCCAAATCGAATCGACTAAGACAATTTGGATATGAAGTAATTGAAATGTGGGCTTGTGAATTCGAAAAACTATTGATGTTTACGTCACGCAGAGTGACGTCACGTCAAGGAAGTTGTGGAATGCACCCACATACAAAATTTCCCATTGGGACAATTTTCCGTCCAGGAGAAATGTCAAATGCACCATCCCATATGTACAAAATAAAACACATTCTTTATCGTCACTCGAAAGTGGAAACAAGTGGTTTTCTTTAATTTCAGTTTTTTAATACTGTTCGGAACAGTCTTTTATAACCGCGGAACAGTAATCATAAAAGTAAAATTTTATCCGTTTCTTGCGGCATTCACGCCAAACATTGGTCCTTCTACGCCGAGTACAAAAAAAAAAAATTTTTTTTACGCGGTATAATATTAAATCTACACGACTCATATTGTTTCCCGGAAAATTTTCAAACAAACAAAAAAAAAAATAAGCAATACACGTCGAGGGATTTCTTGAGACCACATCATACGTTTAGCACCAAAGAAGACCATTTCAACAGAACATCTGTAATTCACGTCGAGGGATTTTTTTTCCATCAAACGTATCCCGCCACAGAAGACTTTATCTACAAGACATACATCGAGCGACTCCAGTCGGGATTATATTAGCAGAGAGAGGAATTTCAATTTTATATACTACACAGAAACAGAAAGTAAACATACAGAAAAGCTACAATCCGTCTGTAATGGATCGTATAATACCCTATCCTCCTCTCTATAAAGTGGGCGTGGCCAAATTGCATTTCGTACTCAAATATGGTTATAACCTCGAACGTTTGAGGATGTTACATGTAAAATTTTATCAAAATCTGTTTTTTGATGAAAACGCCCCCAAAAAGTGGGCGTGGCCAAAACTTTTCTATGGGTGAATTGTAGGGAATCTGAATACCTAAATATTTGGACTTAACAAAATTTTTCGACTTCATATAATTTAGTGAAGTTATAAAAAAGTAGGCGTGGCAGTGGGCGGATGTAAAAACAATTTACACTTCTACTGTATCTTTTCGTCAGAAGCCCAGATATGAAATTTCAGCGTCCTAGTTAAAAATTTAAGGCCCAAAAATCGGTTTTATGATGAAAACGCCCCCAAAAAGTGGGCATGGCCAAAACTTTTGTATGAGTGGATTGTAGGGAGTCTGAATACCTAAATATTTGGTCTTAACAAATTTTTTCGGTTTCATATAATTTAATGAAGTTATGAAAAAGTGGGCGTGGCAGTGGGCGGATTTAGAAAAAATTTACACTTGTACTGTATCTTTTTCTCAGAAGCCCAGATTTGAAATTTCATCGTCCTAGCTCAAAATTTAAGGCCCAAAAAGCGGTGACATACGGACGGACGAACGGACGGACGGTCATCGCTCAATCAATTTCGCTATTGATGCTGATCACGGATATATATACTTTATAGGGCCTATCTCGATTATTTCTCTATGTTACAAACTATGTGTCAAACTTAGGATAGGGTATAAAAAGTAAGTGCAAACTTTGTTTTCTTACTCAACAAATACATATATTTATTATAATTACGCGTGTGTATATGAGTAATTTTAATTGATTGGGTTCATAATATATTATATAAGACATAAACCAAACAGAAACTATATACATATATATATACATTGTGTGCATAGATTATAAAAAAAGGTTATAAAATTAAGAATAGTGTGTTAGGTAGTATTTTAAGGCAATTAGAAAAGGATGTTTCCAATTTTGCCAAAACCGGTTTAGCCAGACGTACGGCGAATTATCTCATGGGAGATTATCCATGTTGGAAAAGACAATCGAGAAAGCAGAGGTCGAGTACCAAAGTGTGTTATCCAAGGTAGATGATGATGATAAACAACAGGAAGCGGCGGCAGAGGCCATCTACGATAAAATCCGAGAAGGCTATTTTGAATATCGCAGCGATCTTCTCGATTCTATAGACAAAGCACAGGCTTCAAAGGTGTCACAAAGCGACAAGCCACATGATTCCAAAGAAACTGGGCCAACGACGTCCAGGGCGGCGGAGATAAGGCTACCAAAAATTAACTTGCCGGTTTTCACAGGTACATAGCTACGAAACTTGCGTGCCTTTCGTGATATCTTTGTCTCCCTCATTCATCACAATCCGTCATTATCTGAAACCGAAAAGATGCATTATTTAAAGTCAAGTGTGTCTGGTGAAGATGATAAGCTTTTAGCTCACCTAGGTATGGATTTAGGTAATTATTCCAAGGCGTGGGAAATCTTGAAGGATAGGTACGACCATCAACGCTTCCTTGTGAACACCCAGTTAAAATGTTTGTTTAATCAGCCATCAATTTCACAAGAGCGTGCCGAGTCCATCAAGGAACTGTCTCATAGTCTCTCTAATTTGAAGGTTGTCGTGGAACACTGGGTGTTGTAACGCTGGGATTGGCGGGTAAAGTTGTGTGCTGGGTAACAAATATCGAATCCGTGAATTCAATTTTATTTTCTAAAATCAATTAATACACATTAGAATTAAATATACGAATGAATCTTAGAAACTTACATTCCTTACAACTTCCCCCTAAGTCCAACCTGTGTGACGATTACAACCTTTACTTCTTGATAAAATAATTATAAGATTTGAAGAGAGGCCATCCAACCGGCCGAAAATGTGATCTAGAAGTAACCATCAAACTTAATGGTTAACACTTAGGTCCATATGACAAAAGGGACAGAGGTATAAAGTGTAAGTACCAAGGAAGGACAGGGATGTAGTCGCCACACACGATTCAGGCTAGGTTACAATTAGGTTTTAAATTCGGAATTTATATTTTAAACTTTTATAAAAGAATTCCCCGATGTCGGCTCGATGACATCCCGGGGCCCGTCTGAAACTAGGATGAAGACAAATCTAGAACAGCGAGTAGACCGACTGATCTTCTTGTCTTGATGGAACCATTTGCGACTTGAACGTCTGCAGTTCTTATCACTCCATCCGGTCCAGGATAAACTTTGGTTACTCGTCCTAACTGCCATTGCGAACGAGTCTCGTTGGGGTCAATGATAAGAAAGATGTTGCCTTCTTCGACAGGCTTGGTGTTTTTATGCCACTTACTTCTTCTAGTGATTTCTAGTAGGTATTCAGAATACCAGCGATTGATGAATTGAGACATTAAGTGTTGTGCTCGTCGGCTGTAGAGCTTACTACGTGAATCCCTCTCGTAAATCACTCCGGGGGCGGTAACGTCTCGAACGTCTTCACCGAATAGCATCGACCAGGGAGAGTAAGTTGGTATGAACCTACATAGGATGCCTTCATACTTTGATGCATATTCATCTAATGCTGCTTCCATTTCCTTCAGGTCTTTCTCCAATTGGTTTCTTGTCCCCACAAAGTTGAGCCCATTGTCACTGTAAATGTAACGAGTGACAACACGGATAATGACAAAGCGACGGACGGCCATGGTACACTGATCCAAACTGAGATCATTTAGTAGTTCAATATACACTGCTCTAAATGTCAGGCAAGTGAAAATCATGCCGTAGCGTTTAACGGTGCCTCTCCCAAATTTAACCAGCAAAGGGCCGAAGCAATCCACTCCAACATGGGTAAAAGGCTTTTGATGGAACGCTAGGCGAGAGTCAGGAAGCTGGCCCATAATTGGCAACACTGGCTTGGCTTTCAGAAGCTTACACATACTGCATCTAGACCTGACCTTTTCCAACGCGACTCGAATACTGATAACCCATGCTCGTTCTCGGATGCTTGAAATGACTGAGGCCGTGCCCATATGTAGGTTCCTTTCATGATAGTGAGTGATGAATAAGTCCACCAAGGGGTGAGTTTTTGGTAAAATCGCTGGATTGCGAGCCGCATAGGAGACAAAAGCCTTCTGCCCCTTGAGCTCATTCTGATTGTACCTTCTGCGTCCAGAAATGGTGAAAAATTTATGATTTTGCTCGAAGTTCTGACTTTCTTGCTGACCATGAGCGCAGCTACGTCCTCAGGAAATGCGTCAGCTTGTATTTCCCTGAATAACCAACTTTCAGCCTTGTCGTACTCGACTGGGGTAACGAAGGAAACTTTTCAACAGGTTTTTTCTTCAGGATGTCTCTAAAGCGAAGTAAGAATGCAACAACTCGAACTGACGATGACCATCTTGCCCGGAATCTCAACTTGAGCTCATCGAAAATGATGTAGGATGCTAGGGTATGCTTCCCATGCACGCAAATCTTATTCGACTCTAGATTCTCGAGACTCACCGAACCGGAGACACCTTTTCCTGGAGTGACAGGCCATGAGCTAAACGGCAAAGCGAGGAAGTCAGGTCCTTTAAACCATCTCGATTGTGTATCTCCAACTGAGTAATCCTTCCATCTCGTGGCATTATCAGCGACGTTGTCTTTGGTATTCACGTAGTACCATTGGCGTGTCTTAGTCGAATCCAGGATTTCTCCAACTCTAACGGCGACGAACGATGGAAACTTAAACTTGGTGGAGTTTATCCAAGATAATACCGTATTCGAGTCCGAGAGGTAAAAGAAGTTATGAAATTGAATAGAATGAGAGCTCTTGATCGTATCTGCTAACCGCACGCCAAGGACTGCAGCCTGCAACTCCAGCCTCGGAACCGATAACTTCTTCACCGGGGCAACTTTAGCTTTGGCCATGACTAGAGCCACATCCACCTCGTTGTCTCATTCGAATCTCAAATAAGCCACTCCAGCGAAAGCCTGTTCCGAGGCGTCAACGAAAACGACTAGACTAACCTCTGAGTCGTCTGGATTCCATGAGAGGTAACGGCGAGGAATCTTAAGCTTCTCGATATTTCGTAATTCCTTTATGAAATTTATCCACGGGATCCTTAATACTTCAGAAACTGGTTCGTCCCAATCGAAACCCTCGCGCCATACTTCTTGAAGAGTGACGCGACCTCGTATAATCAAGAAAGATATGAGCCCGAGAGGATCGAAAATCTTCATGATCATTTTGAGAATCTCCCTCTTAGTGATTGTCGCGGCAGGTAGTAGCATCTTGTCTAGCGTCTCGATGCTCGATAGCTTGTAAGTGAACTGATCTGCAGCGGGTAGCCAGTACATTCCCAATAATTTGGTTACGATGGTGTCGCAATCGTTTGGATGCATGCTTACCAGACTTGCGTTGATGTTATTCTCTGGGGTGTTCTGGAGAAAAACTTGGTTGTTTGACTGAACTCCCACAAGATCAAAATTCATTGACTTGCAAATGCGAATCGCATCTTGAGTGACGGATATAGCCTTCTCTACAGTATCGTGGCTATTGAAGTAGTCATCTACGTACGTGCGCTGAACCAAACCGTCCACGGCTTCTGGACATTCCTGCCGAAACTTCTCCGCATGATGATTTTTGATCGCGCGCAGGTAGGGGAGCATCTTGGGCCGAACATCATTACCTCCATGATGTAAACAGATGGATCTCGACTGCTGTCACCATCCCTCCATAAAATTCTTTGACATTGTGTATCGTCCTCTTTAATGCGGATCCTGTGAAACATTTCTTTCACATCAGCGTTGACCGCAACTGAGCGCTCTCGAAACTTGAAGAGCCCTGCGTGCAATGGGACTAGGTTGTCTGGGCCCTTTAAAAGATATGTGTTGAGTGAGACTCCATTTACTTTGGCAGCAAAGTCTGAAACATCCCTCGGCTTCGGAGACAACTTGTTTGGGTTCTCGACTAGAAAGGTAGGTGCGTGCCATACCCGATACCAAGACTTCTCCAGCTCGGCAGCAGACGCGATTCTGGCATAACCTTTTGAAACAAGTTCTTTCATATGAATATTCTTCCACTCGAGTAGATGAGGTCTATTTCTTAACGATCTTTCAAGCCTCTTTAGCCTTTTCAGTGCCATGGGATAGCTATCTGGCAACCTAACTTCCTCACTGTTCCATAGTAAGCCTATTTCATATTGGTTACCAACTCGCCTTAGTTTGCTGCATGACGTCAACGGCTCGAGCCACTTCCCGGCTTACCAAATCACCTCTGGGAGGTTTCACTCCAAAATCCTCCGTTGAAAAATGGTACTTCACAAGCTCATGAAGATCATCCTCACTTTTTATTGCATCATGAAAAAGAAGGCGCACTGATGGCTTAGCTATTGGATTAAATCATGAAACATTATACGCTGGAGCGGATTTGCCATAAACCACCCATTCTAAAAGCGTTTTGATGGCACATGGTTCTTCATCTTTGCCATGTCGTTGACCATGTCCCCACAAGAATTTCGCTTGATCAAGGCCAACGAGTATCTTTGGCTTGGCATCTACCAGATCCGATAGAGGAAGTCCTCGTAGGTGTGGATACGAACGTTTCAACTCAGCAGCATCGATTGATTGACTGGGGAGATCCAAATTCTTGACTGTGTATACATTCTTCAACTGATGACGCTTCCGATTATGGACTCCCGAAACTGCCAAGGAAGTGCGAATGGAGTCTTCATGTCTGGAAACTCCTTTGGTCCACTGAAGAATCAGACCCTCAGTAGTTCCAGTTAGATCAAGTTCGTCGAAGATATCCTTTTCCACCATTGATAACGACGAACCATCGTCCAGAAACGCATAAGTATCAACGAACTTATCGTTAAGGCCATGAATACGGATTGGCGCAATCTTGAATAAAATGGAAGAATTGGATCCAACATGAGAAGAAAGGGCATCGCAGAATTGTTCAACTCGGAGCTAATGTTTGCAGCTGACTGGTGTAAAAGCGGATGATGACGACCTGAACAGCCTAGGATTCCACATGTCGATTTTTGTCGGCACGCTCTCCAGTTATGTTTCACCGGGTCTAGACAGGAAAAACAAATTCCCTTGTCTTTCACAAATTCCAATCTCTGAACTACTGACAAGTTTTTAAACTCTGAACACTGGTTCAGAGGATGCTTTCGTCCGCATCGCATACAAACAGCTGATAGTTCACTTGATGACAATGGACTATGGGTCAGCACTCGATTTGAAGACTTAGTGGCCCTATAAGGTTTTCTTGTTTCAGTGGACTCAGCGTAACTAAGAAGATCGGGAGGAAGGTCAACAACTTTCTCCATTAAGAACACGGCGAAATCAACAAAGTTGGCGCGTGGATTTATTGATCTACGTTTTAACCAGTCTTGGTAGAGACCAGCTCCCAATTTACAAACAAGACACGTCAGGACATATTGGTTGTCAAGATCATCATCCCTTTTTGGTGATTTAATATTCGCTACAAAACCGTTGACTTTCACCGCCCACAAACGCAGCTTAGAATCGCACTTCGAAGAAAGTGGTGGAAGATTTAGCAATTCGGCAGTGAGGTCGTGAACCAAAACATCGTGACGTCCAAAAATCGCGCGCAGAGAATCCATAATGCCATCCGCATCTGAAGAGTACTTGAGACGATCACTAACAAGTTGATATGCTTCTCCGTGCAACGCCTTGCGCAGCCGAGAGACGTTTTCTTTCCCACTGTATCGATCTTCAACTGTTGTCGATCTATAAACTTCCTCAAAATACGGCCACTCCCGCTTGTCGGAACCAGAAAAAGATGGCAACTCCTGCACGTTGCTTCTGTTTAAAATGGTCAATAAAACAGCCACATCTGCATCGCGAGATGATGATTCAATGTGGGGAGGTGAAGTGGATCCAACATTTCGTAGTGGAGTTGACTGCTTTTGATGATTTGTACTATCCAAAAACGAATGGTGGTTTTCTTGAATCTTTTTAAATAACTTTAGTCTTTCCAAAACTTCATCTGATTTTGATTTCTTTAAATCATCTAACACTGGCTGTTCCGGAGCTGGTGAAGCCTTAGCCTTAACTTCATGTCTTCCATCTCCTTTCGAAGAGCCTGAAGCTCGCTGTCCTTTTGCGCTACCGCTGCTTGCGCTACAGAAGCCGCTTCGATAAGAAGGTCAACTGAAATACCTCCATCGTCTTGGCCCACAGACGTGGGCTGAATACTGCCTCCAATATTTGTTCCAACCTCATCACAGTCTGCCACAGGAATGCAGTTTGCATCCTCACAAAACTAAGGAGTAGCAGTATCATATAAGTCTGGATCGAATTTGGCACAAGCATAGTGCCACCATCTCTTACATCGGTCGCAAGACACCATATGCTCATCGTCAGCCTTATTGCACTTCTTGGAACTACAGCTTTGATCCATTATAAATTATTCACGTTGCGTTTGCCAACTAACCTCCAAATACAGCAAGCAGTACACCAGCAACAAAATGGCGAATCTTGCTGTTTTACACAAGAGGGATATTCGAATGAAATGAATAAAATAAAATTATGTTGTAACGCTGGGATTGGCGGGTAAAGTTGTGTGCTGGGTAACAAATATCGAATCCGTGAATTCAATTTTATTTTCTAAAATCAATTAATACACATTAGAATTAAATATACGAATGAATCTTAGAAACTTACATTCCTTACAACTTCCCCCTAAGTCCAACCTGTGTGACGATTACAACCTTTATCCAACCGGCCGAAAATGTGATCTAGAAGTGACCATCAAACTTAATCGTTAACACTTAGGTCCATATGACAAAAGGGACAGAGGTATAAAGTGTAAGTACCAAGGAAGGACAGGGATGTAGTCGCCACACACGATTCAGGCTAGGTTACAATTAGGTTTTAAATTCGGAATTTATATTTTAAACTTTTATAAAGAATTCCCCGATGTCGGTTCGATGACACTGGGATATAGTATTAATTTTTGTATTGCTGCAAAAACTGCCTGCTAAAACACAGCACCTATGGGAAGAAAAGCTAGGTTCCAAGGCTGATACCAAAGCATTGCCAACTTTTGCTGAGTTTAGCCAATTTTTGGAAACCAGGTTCCGAACGTTGGAAGCAGTCAACCAGCAGCAAGCCCGAGTCACACCGAATCCCAGCAAGCCTGTGTTCCACCGAAACGTAATGCATACAGCCACCAACACCTCAAAGTATTCTTGCCAAATTTGCAGCAAGGGTCAACATGCCATCCGGAAATGTAGTAAATTTTTGAAGTTTAACATCTCTGATCGGATTAAACAAGTCAATAAGTTAGGAGTTTGTAAAAATTGTCTTGCATATAGCCATACCTTCGAGGACTGCCCAAGTAGTCGAAGATGTTACTACTGCCAACAACCACACCATTCTCTTCTTCACTTGAATAGCAATCCTATGGTGGGGCAAACAAACGCTTTCACTGTACGGCGATCCTCTTCAGGGCCAAATACTACCTCGATGAATGCAGGTGCGTCTACTTTTCAACCATCTGAAAGATAAATTATAGCCAGACCGAACGTCAACGCCTTTTATACAACGAACCCATTAACTCAAGTGTTGTTAGGAACTGCCTTAGTCAAGGTACGCTCGGTGACAGGGGAATCATTTTCATTGCGAGCCTTGTTAGATTCAGGCTCAGAAGCCAGCTTTATAACAACATCAGCTGTACAGATGCTTGGTCTCCCGCTAAAGTCAACTTCCGTCAAAGTCTCTGGGCTGGGTTTGCTCAGCAGTGGCGTCTGCTCAAAAGTGGTAGATATCTCTTTAGCTTCTCACCACTTTAGAGTTTCGACTCAAGCTCTTGTCCTCAAGTCGCTGTCTGGGCATCTTCCGGCCCATACTTTGACAACGACAGGTTGGGAACACCTGAATGGTTTAACTTTAGCTTACCCTAATTTTTATCAATCAGCCAAGGTGGATTTGCTGCTGGGAAGTGATGTCTTGGCTGATGTTTTGATGGTGGAAATAATTAAACCAAACAACAACACGTTACCCATCGCACAGAAGACGAAATTAGGATGGATCCTGTTTGGTAGAGCTCCGGTTACATCTCATCGAGTCAACAATTTCTTCCAGAAATGTACCATCGAGACAGAACTCCGTAGATTCTGGGAATTAGAAGAAGTTCCTTTGGAAAGGCTGGAAGATATCGAGTGTGAGACTCAATTTGCCAAAACTGTCCGTCGTCTATCGAATGGCCGTTTCCAGGTGGCTCTTCCATTCAAGTTGAATGTATACCCTACACTTGGTAGATCACGAGAAGGTGTTCTCGCTCGTTTCAAAGGTCTGGAAAAAAGGTTAGAACGAGATCCAAATTTAAGTCAACGCTACAGTAACTGTTTGGAAGATTATCGGTTAATTGGCCATATGGAAGAGGTAGACGAAACCTCTATTCCCGACCTGCACCACTACTATGTGCCACATCATGCCGTTCTTAAGGAACTGAGCTCGACTACTAAACTCAGAGTGATATTTGATGCCTCGTTTAAAACAACTGACGGCGTCTCATTAAATGACCAGTTGATGGTAGGCCCGGCACTCCAGCAGAACATCACGAACATCATTCTCAGGTGGAGGCTCTATCAGTATACTTTTACTTTTATCAACTTATCCTATGGCGCAAGCAGCAATCTGACGTCTCGAGGACATATCGCCTCAAAACGGTGACCTTCGGTACAGCACCAGCCCCATACTTGGCGATCCGAACACTTCGTGCCTTAGCAGAGGAGGTCGAAGAACTACATCCCATAACCGCCAAGATGATTCGAGAAGAAATGTATGTAGATGACTTGATTTCCGGAGCGGAGACCCTGCCAGAAGCTAAAGAAAAAATGGCTGAAATCAAAACGATTTTTTTCTGGTTTTCACCTTCGTAAATGGACAGCCAACCATGAGTAACTTCTTGATAGCGTGCCTATTCAGGATCACGAGGCATCTTTTTCTTTATCTTCTGAAGGATCAGACCGGATCAAAACATTGGGTATACAGTGGCTCCCTCTGAGTGACGTGTTCTCCTTTAACTACACTCCCTTGGAATGTCACCAGGCAACGAAAAGGTCCATATTGTCCTCAATTGCACGCCTCTTCGATCCCATGGGTTGGATCGACCGTACCATCACCAAAGCCAAAATCCTGATGCAGCTTCACTGGGTTCGCAAACAAGCCTGGGATGAGCCCGTGGATCCTGATATTATGGTAGAATGGAAGACGATTTACAGTGATCTACCGGCTATCAGCAAATTGAGAATTCCAAGGTGGCTTCGCACGTATGGCAAAACTACCCGCACCCAGCTACACGGTTTCTGCGATGCATCGGAAAAGGCATATGGGGCAGCGGTGTATCTGAGAGTGGAAGATGAATGCGGCAATATCGAGATGCATCTGCTCATGTCCAAGTCGAGGGTTGCACCAGTAAGCCCAGTCACTCTTCCGCGATTAGAGTTATGTGGAACTGTCATTCTCGCGAAACTGATTCACCACTTTACAAAGACTCTTGAGGGGAGAGGAATTCCCACTTTTGCATGGACAGATTCCATGATCACCCTGTGCTGGATACGTGCAGAACCGACGAAGTGGGAAACCTTTGTCCGAAACAGAGTCGGGGAGATCCAACGGTTAACGAAGGTTGATATATGAAGCCATGTACCTACACAAGAAAACCCCGCAGATTTAGTCTCCAGAGGAATGCTCCCATCAGCGCTTGTCCAAGCCACTTTGTGGTGGAATGGGCCTACATTTTTAAGGTCATCTTCATGGGACTTTGAATTCCCAGTACAACTGAGAAGCTGAGGAAAACAACGATGAGGAGATGAAGTCCGTCAAAGTTCATCACGCCAAAACCGATCTCACCAACAGTCAGCTCAGTATGTTAATCCGTCGATCCTCAAATCTTAGCCAGCTCACCAGAATAACTGCTCACTGCAGAAGATTCGGGACCAATGCACGGAGGCGTAGCTCTGAAAGAATACGTGGACCAATAAGTCCTACGGAACTCGATGCGGCAACAAAGGTTTTGGCACGCTTATCTCAGCATGAAATGTTCCCTCAACCGGCAGATAAACGAGAGGTATGGGTCTCTTAAATCCGTTTATAGACGGTGATGGCATTTTTAGAGTCGGAGGTAGGCTCAAAAACGCGGATATCTCCTTGATCAACGACACCCAATAATACTGGAACCATCTCATCACTACACTAATTGATGATGGGGTATCTGCGCAATATGTATTGGATATTCAATCTAAAAAGAGCTGTGAAAAAACATATACATGGGTGCACCATATGTTACAGCTATCGCAGCAGGACGGCTCACCAGTTAATGGGAGATCTTCCAGCCCCCAGGGTAAGAATCTCGAAGCCCTTCACACACACTGGGGTGGATTACGCCGGACCACTGGACATAAAGACATGGAGAGACCGAAGGGCCAAAACCTACAAGGGCTATGTGGCCATATTTGTCTGTCGGACTACCAAGGCGTTACATCTGGAGGCGGTAACCGACCTAACCACCCAAGCCTTTTTAGCAGTCTTTCGGAGGTTCTCAGCCCGGAGAGGACTTTGCAATGAGCTCTACAGCGATTGCGGGACAAATTTCGTCGGAGTCGAAGCCGAGCTCCACCGTTTATTGGACCATGCAGCTCATGATTGGAAGGAGATTGCTGAAGTTTTGGCAACTCAGGGAACAAAGTGGAGATTCATTCCTCCTGCTTCCCCCCATTTCGGAGGACTGTGGGAAGCGGGGGTAAAGAGTGTGAAGTACCACCTCAAAAGAGTTGTCGAGAATGGGGCACTTACTTATGAAGAGCTATGCACGCTTCTGACACAAATTGAAGCATGTCTTAACTCAAGACCTTTATGTCCCCTCCCAGAAGACCATGATGACTTCCGTGCCTTAACTCCTGCACACTTCTTAATTGGTCAAGAGGTCCTAATTGTTCAGGAACCGGATTTAACGTCGTGGAAAACGAGCTTAACCGACCGGTGGAAGACGATTCAGCTTCGCATGCAAACCTTTTGGAAGCAATGGCAGGAAGAATATTTGATACGGCTCCAGCAAAGACCAAAGTGGCTTAAATAACAACCAATTTTAAAAATTGGAGATCTGGTCCTCCTAAAGGATGAAAGACTTCCCCCTTCCAGGTGGAGTCTAGGTCGCATCGTGGACACCTTTCCCGGATCCGACAATATAACGAGGGTTGTGAAGCTCAAAACTAAACTATGTCCACTACCTGTCAATGCTACTCCCGACAAAGACATTTCCCTACTTCACCAGGATGATAACACAACACAGAGTCTGACTCCTATCAAAAACTAACATTTAACAGGGTCCGTTCACTGGAACAGCTTTCGTCATCCCTCTACACAACACGCTTTTACAGCCTATTCTGCCTATACAGTCTATTCGCTACACACATATACACACTTACACACACATATACGTACATATGTATTCACTACAAACATAGGTACCCGCCTTTACTTTGGTAACTTTAAAACGATCCGAACCCATTTGAAATTTAACGGCCGTGACGAGACGTATCCGGCATTACCCGTTAATAATAATAAAAAAAACATACAGAAAAGCTACAATCCGTCTGGAACGGATCGTATGATACCCTATCCTCCTCTCTATAAAGTGCGGGTGGCCAAATTGCATTTTGTACTCAAATATGGCTATAACCTCGAACGTTTGAGGATGTTACATGTAAAATTTTATCAAAATCGGTTTTTTGATGAAAACGACCCCAAAAAGTGGGCGTGGCCAAAACTTTTGTATGGGTGGATTGTAGGGAATCTGAATGCCTAAATATTTGGTCTTAACAAAATTTTTCGGTTTCATATAATTTAGTGAAGTTATGAAAAAGTGGGCGTGGCAGTGGGCGGATTTCAAAAATGTTTACACTTGTACTGTATCTTTTTCTCAGAAGCCCAGATATGAGGTATCATCGTCCTAGCTCAAAATTTAAGGCCCAAAAAGCGGTGACATACGGACGGACGAACGGACGGACGGTCATCGCTCAATCGATTTCGCTATTGATGCTGATCACGAATATATATACTTTATAGGGTCTATCTCGATTATTTCTCTATGTTACAAACTATGTGTCAAACTTAATATACCCTTAGGATAGGGTATAAAAATAAAAAAAATCACATATACACACACGCGTAATTATCAATACAAGCAGAAACTAAATATGTACTTATATTCTGCACACACAAAGTCTCTACCTGCATAAGAGAAAACGATGAAATATAATATAATATATAAAACTCACCTGCATACTGATCACATTTGCTGAAACACTCGATCAAATTCACGCACTACACACATTACATTACCATATGCAAGCTGGATCCGACTGGAGTCCTCGCACATCGATATTCTCTTCAATCTCACTTGTATTTCCAGTCTATCAGCAACCGACACATCGTCGCCCCTCATACAGATTTCCAGTCCATAAACAACCCGTCAATCATTAACCCTTCGTACTTCACCTGGATTTCCAGTCCATCGACAACACAAGAAGAACAGTGACGATAAACAACACAACCAACCCGTTTTTCGTATCATCATGCATTCCAGTCTACACGTTCATGCACTTTATGTGTACGAATAGAGGAGGAAGCAACAAAAAAAAAAGAAGAGAGTTGCGGTACATTGCGTAAAACTATACCAATGCTGTCGATCTCTGCGTGTTATTTTTCGATATTTTCATTTGCCATGATCTGTTTGTAAACAAACTTTATAATATGTTTCTCTTTTTATGTACTCTGTGACACATGAACGTTATCGATGTATGAATGAGAAAGGAAGTTCCAAGCAGATATAACCAGCAGGAGATGAAAGCAGAAGGAAGATCCAGATGGTACGAGTGAATCGTCGACGGTGCAGAAGCAGCTTTATGATCTTCGCTCATCCGGGGGGAGAATGTTTACGTCACGCAGAGTGACGTCACGTCAAGGAAGTTGTGGAGTGCACCCACATACAAAATTTCCCATTGGGACAATGTTCCGTCCAGGAGAAATGTCAAATGCATCATCCCATATGTACAAAATAAAACACATTCTTTATCGTCACTCGAAAGTCTTTAATAATCGCGGAAAATGTTATCCGTTTCTTGCGGCATTCACGCCAAACAGTTGAGTATTGATGATATAAACTATTTAAAAGCACATCCCTTAATCCATTGTTCTCCGTTAGATCCTCGCGATGCATTTTATGGTGGACGTACAGGAAACACTTAGAATTATTGCAAATGTAAGGAAAGTGAAAAAATCGAGTACATAGATGTATGTTCTAGGCCGAATATGTGCTACAGAGGAAGAAAGAAACAACTATGTAACAAATTTTCTACATAATGAAGATGTTAAACTAGATTCGGCAGAAATTATATATATATATATACTTTTTTTTCTTTGTGGGGTAAATTCGGTCAAAGAGAAAACCAACAGAAAACAAGTATAGTTAATACACCCTCAGAACTATATCAAATGCTTACAAGTTCAATTATTGAAGTTCGTCATATTCTCCCTATAAATGAGGAAGTTATTGTAGTAAATTGGTTGTATAAAGAAGAAGAAGCAGAAACCCTGTCAACTGTAAATGTATGCATTGCAGCTTATACAAACGAAATATTAGGCGAGCGAGTTCTCTACTATGATACTGATTCAGTAATTTATGTAAGTCGTGAAGGAAAAAGCGACCCACACACTGGTGAATTTATAGGTGATATGAATGATGAATTAGAGTGTTATGGTCATCGAAGTTTTATTAATGAATTTGTTAGCGGTGGTCCAGAGAATTATGCTTATAAGGTCTATAGTACAAAAGACAATAGTGAACAAATTGTGTGTAAAGTAAAAGGAATCAATCTCAATTACTCAGCATCGAAAAAGGTAAATTTTGAGTCAATTAAGGAAGCAGTACTTAATGCAGAAAATTCGGAGGATATTGAAATTTTATCAAAAAACATTCGACGAACACGAGAACATAAAGTTATCATCATTCCGGAGATAAAAACATATAAACCCAGAGTAGAAAAACGTAGATTTCTGGACAATCACAGTTCTCTACCATATGGATATAAGAGACGATTAATAAAATAGGTATGATACTGCTTTGTAAACAACCAAAATCCTTTATACTTATTAATTGTACTTTTTATTTTCGTGCAGGAAATAGATTGTTTCGGTACTGGCAAAATGATGTTGTCATATTTCTGACACATGTCAAATTCTTTAAAGATTCATAGTTTGTGTACTCCATGTTTATAAAAACATTAATATTTAATAAAATTAAAACAAAAATGTTATTCAAAAAGAAAATGATTTTATTTTAGCTCAAGAATTTATTTAACAGGTAAACATATTGCAAAGCACAGCATTTGCCATGGGACAAACATTTTGTTTCATTAGGATGGAGACGTTTCAATTCTTTTAAACTCAGGCAGCCAGCTTCTTCAATATTCATTATTTCAACATTTTCATCATGAAGTAATTCTTTCAACCATTGTGGTTTTTCGGTTCCTTTAACATAAACAATAGTATTTTTGATCTGTTCTCGAAGATATTTTCTAACTTCTTGGAATTCCATAAATCCACCGTCCCAAGTTAAACCATGATAATTCTGATAAAGCCAATGAGGTTGTCTCCTTAGTGCTGGTGATAGTTGATCATAGTTGAATGGAGGATTTAAGATGAAATGATGATGTTGACCATAGTATATAATAAAATACATTTTGTGTGTTTCCTCAATTAAAGCTGTTCCTCAACTAACAATTATACTTCTCGAGAAACTATCTGACTCAATGGATTATAATTTATAATACGATCATGTAACATCAAACAGTATGCTGACGTGCTAGCAGGAATTATTTTTGATGTTTTGATTTCAATGCGAATGTCGACTGGTCCATTTTTTATTAATTCACTCTGATGTCTACAATCTTTTAGGAAAATAGTCGCTTGAGACTTGAATGTATCTCTTGATAATAATGGTTCTGCAACAGGTCGATTATAGTAGGTTTTTTGAAAATCACAATACATCTTGTACAGTAAACTTTAGTTGTTTTTGTCAAATGCTAGATTTAAATCTTCACATCGATAGGAATCAGAATTTAAATAGGCTTTCATATTATTATTTAGTGATCAAAATTAGTTGGATTTCCATCCAGTAGATTACGTTTGTTGGATAATGGGATGATAATGTAGAGTGGTTTCTCCAATTGAGATGTTGTCTTCACATTCCAAATATGATGATCGGTACTAGGTAGTGCTGGATATTCCTATAGATCCCAGTTCCGAAAAACAATCTTCATAGTTTCACCATTATTTATAGGTTTGTACAGCTTTAATTTGTAAGTATCAGCCAATGTAATATGGGGAATTTTCCATTGTACTTTGAACAAATTTATCTTTGCCTCCTCATTCTCAACAGCAATTAAAGAATTTCCATCGGTTCGTGAACGTGTTAAAATTAAATCATGTCGGCCGTTTGGAATTATTCACTTGTAGTCTTCAGCAAATCCTAGTAATTTATTTAAAGGTATGCAAAAATTAAAGAAGAGCCCATTGACGTTGATTGAAGATTCAAGATACCAAGATGTATTAAGCAGCATATCACTTTCATTTTTATTTAAGGAAATATAATTTTTAATAGTTGAAGTGATACCAACACTACGATTGCTATCGATTTCGACACCATTTAATTCATAGCCAATTTCATCGGACAAAAAAGCCACTCCATTATTTATAAGTTTTGTATTCGCGACTGCCGTTCCATCAGTTTTCGATACACTACCTTCAATATAAATGTAACTTTCTGAAGGCAGAATATTAAGATTTTGATGTGGAACACAAATTTGTATAATGTCATTTTTCTCGAAATTATTTAAATACGGCGAGTATGTGTGATATTCTAATTTTGAGATACTCTCCTCAAACTTTGGTTCTTCGAAAATGACTTTGAAAGATTTGATTTAATTTTTCAATTTGTACCCTTGTGATAATAGAAACTGCTGATTTCGTACAGTGAGTTTTGATGTTCTCTTATTAGTCGTTGATTGTATAGTAACAGGTTTAATGGGAATACCTGTTTTTTTATAATTAGAGATGTGAGATGAGCTGTCATACAGTCGTATACATGCATACTAAAGCATTTGATTAGAGACAATGCAAACTATATAGTTATTTTAAGGAAGATGAACTCAACCTTAAACATATGTATATACAATGATCATATAAATCCGATATGACATTCAGTCAATTCAAAGAATTGAACTCAACTTGTTGGAAACATTTGAATTAATTTATTTGGAACAGCCCTATTGAAGGCACAGCCCTATTGAGAACAGCCTTATTGAATCGTTGAAACCTCTCTCAATGTCTCTGTTTATAAAAAAGTGTCGATTATTGCTAAAGCAGAGGACATAAATTCTCCTTTTGTTTTTCTCCATATGGGACAATGTATACGGATAGATTTTTTTTTTTTTGATGGAGTCCACATATGTATATATCTGCTAGAGAAGCATTTTTAATTATTGGGACGACGAAATTGGTCTCTGTGTTTATGCAAGACTCGACTATTGATAAGTCAATGGATATGATTTCTCCGTTGTTCCTCTTTGTCTTGAGACAAAGTATACGGATAGATTTTTTGATGGAGTCCACATATCTGCTAGAGAAGCATTTTTGATTACGGGGACCACTGTCCGAATGAAATTAAATATCGAACTTGAAAGGAGAGTTAATGATTGAATCTCTGTGTGTGTGTGTATTTATCCAAGTCAGAGGGCAGTGAATTATCCCTTGTTCTCCTTTGTATTTCTCCATATGAGATAGGACATGTGTATGGATTTTTTTTTACATAGAGCACGATCAATGAGCGAGAAAAATTTCAGTATAAATAAGACTTATGAATTTATGTTATTCATAGTAGCCACAAAATGATTCAACAAATCATAACTAAGTTCATCGAAGAGTTCGAGAAGGCTTGCTGGGACTACCCAGAATTTGTTGCGGAGGCGACAAAACTTCTGCACGAATATAGGAGATGAAAAAATAAATCAATTAAAGACGCTGTTTCATATGATCAAAGTATTGGAGCATCTAGGAGTTAGTGGTCAGTTTGATGTCCCCGTAACTCCGAAGGAGTTGGAATATATAGCTGGATTGCTATAATAATAAAAAAAATTTAAAAATAAAAATGGTTTTTTATTTAATTTTAATTTTTCAGAAGGTTTAATTCTTTCAAAGAATTTCTATGTAAGCTTTGTAGGAATTTTTCTTCACTGCTTCTTCGTAGGAAATTAATCAATATGTTAAATTGATCTCTGCTAATGATCTGGAAACTCATTTTCCAACAGTTGCCTGACTTCAGTATCATGAAATGTGTTTAGGTCAATCAATGGATGGCTCAAGAGATTTTTGTATAAGTTGACCTTTTCTATCCATCGAAAGCTGCTCGTTTTTTATCATGCACAGGATGGGAGTAATTGCTCTTTGATCTGGGATATTGGGATCTGATCTGTAACATTTCACTTATTGATCGTTAACATTTTAACTACTTAATAATATTTTTTCAGAGGAAGTAATGAGTTTCTATGTAGTTTTGAAAGAAGTGCAGGTGGATTTACAACAATACGATAAATCAGATTTGATTGTGACGATCTCTATTCATTCAGGTGTAATTTTAATTGCCCTCAAGAAAATAATCATTGATGCCGCTTAAACGGATAACGAAAAGATTTTCGTTTATTCACCATAAAGACACAGGACTTGTTGCATCCATTTGTGAGACTATATGAAGCATGGCACTTGTTCTTTGATTTTATATATGTATGTATGTACGCTCCATGCTTCAGAAGTTCCTGTATGATATGCTTTTATTGTAATATTTTACTGTATAAAACAAAGCTGACGAGACGGTTGGATTGACGCTATTCAGTGGCGTCAGATGAGCTTGTATTTTGCTAAGTTCTATATTTTCTGACGTAGATAGTAGCATCTGTAAGATTTGAGGATCTCTCTCAAGTTCATTGCATAATTTAGGACGGATTGACTTGTTCGCCGTAATTAAATACAATTATATTTCAGATATTCCTTGACAAGCCTTATACATCCCTCCATCCAATTAGGATGGAGACGTTTCAATTCTTTTAAACTCGGGCAGCCAGCTTCTTCAATATTCATTATTTCAACATTTTCATCACGAAGTGACTCTTTCAACCATTGTGCTTTTTCGGTTCCTTTAACATAAATAATAGTATTTTTGATCTGTTCTCGAAGATATTTTCTAACTTTTTGGAATTCCATAAATCTACAGTCTCAAGTTGAACCGAGGTGATTCTGATAAAGCCAATGAGCTTGTCTCCTTAGTGCTGGTGAGAGTTGATCATAGTTGAATGGCGATTTTAAGATGAAGTGATGATGTTGACCATTGTGTAGCAATGCTATTTCCTTAGCGATAAAGTTGTTATTTTGACCTGTAAAGCCTTGAGCATTGAAAATAAAATACATTTTACGTGGTATGAGTATGTGTGTTTCCTCAATTAAAGTTCGTCCTCAACTAACAGTAGGTATTAGGCCCCTTCTGCCTGGGAACCAAAAAGATGATTTTTAGGGAAACGCGTCATATATGATTGGTTTTTGGGGTAAAAAGTGTGATTTTGAAATTTTAATGTATTATGTCTGTCGGTGATGGGAATTTAGTTGGTTAGTGTAGAAAGTGTGGGTGAGGGGGTGGATGATAGTTGATGTGTAATTAGGAAGTGGGAGTGAATATGGGTTTTGTATCTGGGAATGTGTGTGTGTGTGTGTGTGTGTGTGTGTGTGTGTGTGTGTGTGTGTACGGATGATGTTGAATGGATGAGATCTTATCTGTGGGATGAGTAATTCGTGATCGTTGTTATCTGGGGTGAGTGCGAGAGATTGTAATATGATAGTGTTGATTAGTGTGTGTGTGACGTGGCATGGATATTTGTTTATGTTATTTTAATGGTTTTTTTAAATTGTTTTTGGATATAGTTGGTGCGTTGGATTGCGTGATCATGTTGTTGGAGTTTTTGTTTGGTAGAGAGAATGATGCGAATTTTGGAGGATGATTGAGAGGGAAATGGAGAGGGTTTTTCGTTATCGGGGAGGGGTTGGCTGTGTGTGATGACGATAGATGGTTTGTATTTTGCTAATTGGGTGTGCTGGCGTGTTGTGTCATGAATTTTTTGTCAGCGTCATAATCATCTGTATTATTTGTTGTTGTTGTTGTTTTTGTTGGATATTGCTGGAGCATTGGAGTGTGTGGGATATTGTGTAATTGTGAGGCACAGTATGTGGATGAGTAATTTCGATGGATGGGTGAGGGAATATGGGATAAGGGGGGATGTTTTTGGATGTTATCGTGAGTAATGCATGATCTACCGATCGTTGAAATCAAGCAGCATCGGGGTGGTGTTACTACTTAGATGGGGGACGAAAAGTCTTTCTAATAATAATATATATTCATATATATGTATATACATACATATGTATAATTCCTGATCTTGCTATGGGAGTTGGGAATGCGAAAAGGGTGATGAATGCGGATGGAAAATAGTTTGTGTGTGTATGAATTATTGGCATCGGTGACGATAGATGGTTCCCGTGACTAAATGTGTGTGTGCAAAGGCATTGAGTATAATGGATTATCACAAGTCAGGGTAATGTTGATTTGATAAGAGTGGGTCAGGGATAGGAAATTTGAATGTATGAAAAGAAATTAATTGAGTGTACATACATTAAGTAAACATTCATATGTACTTACAATAAGTAGTACTTTATGAGAATAGTCGGAGTAACATATGTACATATGTACATACGAAATATTTATAATGCATTAAATACTGCAGATGAAGGGATGTACATACATACCTATGTACATACATATAAGGCTTGTCAAGAAGCATCTGAAACATGATTGTAATTTATTAATTATGAATTGACGAGCAAGTCAATCAGCCCTAAGTTATGCAATGAACTCGAAAGATCCTCAGATCTTAGAAATGCTACTGCATGTCAGAAAAAATATAAAATTTAACAAAAGACACGCTCATCTGTTAAATTTGGGAATTAATCCATCTATCAATCTAGGATATATCCAGCATTCAAGTCTCTTTAAGAAGGTACTGCAAATGAAGGGATGTATAAGGCTTGTCAAGGAATATCTCCAATATGATTGTAATTATTAATTAAGAATCAACGGGCAAGTCAATCCGTCCTAAATTATGCAATGAACTCGAAAGATCATCAGATCTTAGAAATGCTACTAGGCGTGTACATACGTCAGAAAATATAGAACTTAACAAAATACACACTCATCTGGCGCTATTCAATAGCATCGATCTAAACGTCTCGTCAACTCCATTTTATGCTGTGTAACCTTTCATAAAGGCATGGAATAGAATGGTTTATCATAAGTCAGGGTCAGGGTAATGTTGATTTGATAAGAGTGGGTCAGGAATAGGAAATATTGAAAAATAAAAATAAATAAATTGAATGAATGTGTATCATACATATGTAGATATATACATCAAGTAATAACTTATGAGAACAGTCGGTGATATACACGAGGTTTCTAAATTCTATTAAATATGGGAAAGAATCCAAATTTGGAAGATGCCCTGCATTCAAGTGTCTTTAGGTACCATCTTGGATAGAGGGATGTATAAGGCTTGTCAAGGAATATCTGAAATATGATTGTAATTTATTAATCATGAAACGACGAGCAAGTCAATCCGTCCTAAATTATGCAACGATCTTGAGAGATCCTCAGATCTAAGAAATGCTACTGTATGTCAGAAAAAATATAAAACTTAACAAAACACATGCTCATCTGAGGCCGCACAATAGCATCGATCTAAACATCTCGTCAACTTTACTTTATGCTATGTAACCGTTCTTAAGAGCATGGAATATAATAAGTCAGGGTAATGTTGATTTGATAAGAGTGGGTCAGGAATAGGAAATATGAAAAATAAAAATAAATAAATTGAATGAATGTGTATCAGATATATATGAATGTGTATGTAGATATATACATCAAGTAATAACTTATGAGAACAGTCGGTGATATACACGAGATTTCTAAATTCTATTGAATATGGGAAAGAATCCAAATCTAGAAGATATCCTGCATTCAAGTGTCTCTAAGTACCTTCTTGGATGGAGGGATGTATAAGGCTTGTCAAGGAATATCTGAAATATAATTGTAATTAATTACGGCGAACAAGTCAATCCGTCCTAAATTATGCAATGAACTTGAGAGATATCCTCAAATCTTACAGATGCTACTATCTACGTCAGAAAATATAGAACTTAGCAAAATACAAGCTCATCTGACGCCACTGAATAGCGTCAATCCAACCGTCTCGTCAGCTTTGTTTTATACAGTAAAATATTACAATAAAAGCATATCATACAGGAACTTCTGAAGCATGGAGCGTACATACATACATATATAAAATCAAAGAACAAGTGCCATGCTTCATATAGTCTCACAAATGGATGCAACAAGTCCTGTGTCTTTATGGTGAATAAACGAAAATCTTTTCGTTATCCGTTTAAGCGGCATCAATGATTATTTTCTTGAGGGCAATTAAAATTACACCTGAATGAATAGAGATCGTCACAATCAAATCTGATTTATCGTATTGTTGTAAATCCACCTGCACTTCTTTCAAAACTACATAGAAACTCATTACTTCCTCTGAAAAAATATTATTAAGTAGTTAAAATGTTGACGATCAATAAGTGAAATGTTACAGATCAGATCCCAATATCCCAGATCAAAGAGCAATTACTCCCATCCTGTGCATGATAAAAAACGAGCAGCTTTCGATGGATAGAAAAGGTCAACTTATACAAAAATCTCTTGAGCCATCCATTGATTGACCTAAACACATTTCATGATACTGAAGTCAGGCAACTGTTGGAAAATGAGTTTCCAGATCATCAGCAGAGATCAATTTAACATATTGATTAATTTCCTACGAAGAAGCAGTGAAGAAAAATTCCTACAAAGCTTACATAGAAATTCTTTGAAAGAATTAAACCTTCTGAAAAATTAAAATTAAATAAAAAACCATTTTTATTTTTAAATTTTTTTATTATTATAGCAATCCAGCTATATATTCCAACTCCTTCGGAGTTACGGGGACATCAAACTGACCACTAACTCCTAGATGCTCCAATACTTTGATCATATGAAACAGCGTCTTTAATTGATTTATTTTTTCATCTCCTATATTCTGCAGAAGTTTTGTCGCCTTCGCAACAAATTTTCGGTAGTCCCAGCAAGCCTTCTCGAACTCTTCGATGAACTTAGTTATGATTTGTTGAATCATTTTGTAGCTACTATGAATAACACAAATTCATAAGTCTTATTTATACTGAAATTTTTCTCGCTCATTGATCGTGCTCTATGTAAAAAAAATCCATACACATGTCCTATCTCATATGGAGAAATACAAAGGAGAATAAGGGCTAATTCACTGCCCTCTGACTTGGATAAATACACACACACACAGAGATTCAATCATTAACTCTCCTTTCAAGTTCGATATTTAATTTCATTCGGACAGTGGTCCCCGTAATCAAAAATGCTTCTCTAGCAGATATGTGGACTCCATCAAAAAATCTATCCGTATACTTTGTCTCAAGACAAAGAGGAACAACGGAGAAATCATATCCATTGACTTATCAATAGTCGAGTCTTGCATAAACACAGAGACCAATTTCGTGGTCCCAATAATCAAAAATGCTTCTCTAGCAGATACATACATATGTGGACTCCATCAAAAAAAAAATCTATCCGTATACATTGTCCCATATGGAGAAAAACAAAAGGAGAATTTATGTCCTCTGCTTTAGCAATAATCGACACTTTTTTATAAACAGAGACATTGAGAGAGGTTTCAACGATCATATTTTTGAGGGTAATTAAAATTTCAATGACACGAGGTGACACGCATTGATCAAGCAAAGAATCTATCCGTATATTTTGTCTCATGACAAAGAGGAACAACGGAGAAATCATATCCATTGACTTATCCTAATTATCTTGCATAAACACAGAGACCAATGTCATGGTCCCAATAATCAAAAATGCTTGTCTAACAGAAATAAGTGAACCCCATTAAAGAATGTATCCATATACAATGTCTCATATGGAGAAAAACAAACATGTTTGATCACGCTCTAATCAATGATGATCTATTCGTATACATTGTCTCATATGTACATATGTGTATGTGATTATTTTAGAGTCGATGCTAAATTTTTGCGCCCTATATAAGCTCTAATTTTAAGACTGCGAATTATCAGTTTTATTATAACATCACACGAGTGAACTTTTTGTTGTTACATGTCTATTCGTATACATTGTCTCATATGTACATATGTGTATGTGATTATTTTAGAGTCGATGCTAAATTTTTGCGCCCTATATAAGTTCTAATTTTAAGACTGCGAATTATCAGTTTTATTATAACATCACACGAGTGAACTTTTTGTTGTTACATAAGTACGGTGTACGGTTACATAAGCTTAAGGTGCGATGGACGAGGACACTGTGAAGGTACTATCATCAAGTGTGATAAAGGTGGTGCAAGCAGTAGGAAATTCTTTTGAGCTGGAGTTTTACCCCCTCTCAGAGGATGCATCCAACTTGGAAGATATACCTAATTCACAGCCTTTTATGTAAAAATTGTTAAAACATTACCTAAGACAAAAATAAAAACTGTTTGAAAACAAAAAAAATTGATTTATTGTGTATTTTTCTTCCGGAGATAAAACCATATAAGCCCAGAGCAGAAAAACGTAGATTTCTTGATGAACACAGTTCCCTACCATATGGAAATAAAAGACGATTAATAAAATAGGTATGATACTGTTTTGTAAACAACCAAAATTCTTTATACTTATTAATTGTACTTTTTATTTTCGTGCAGGAAATAGATTGTTTCGGTACTGGCAAAATGATGTTGTCATATTTCTGACACATGTTAAATTCTTCAAAGATTCATAGTTGGTGTACTCCACGTTTATAAAAAACAGATAAATATTTAATAAAAATTAAAACAAAATTGCTATTTAAAAGGAAAATAATTTTATTTTAGCTCAAGAATTTATTTAACAGGTAAACATTTTGCAAAGCACAGCATTTGCCATGGGACAAACATTTTGTTTCATTAGGATGGAGACGTTTCAATTCTTTTAAACTCAGGCAGCCAGCTTCTTCAATATTCATTATTTCAACATTTTCATCATGAAGTAATTCTTTCAACCATTGTGGTTTTTCGGTTCCTTTAACATAAACAATAGTATTTTTGATCTGTTCTCGAAGATATTTTCTAACTTCTTGGAATTCCATAAATCCACCGTCCCAAGTTAAACCATGATAATTCTGATAAAGCCAATGAGGTTGTCTCCTTAGTGCTGGTGATAGTTGATCATAGTTGAATGGAGGATTTAAGATGAAATGATGATGTTGACCATAGTATATAATAAAATACATTTTGTGTGTTTCCTCAATTAAAGCTGTTCCTCAACTAACAATTATACTTCTCGAGAAACTATCTGACTCAATGGATTATAATTTATAATACGATCATGTAACATCAAACAGTATGCTGACGTGCTAGCAGGAATTATTTTTGATGTTTTGATTTCAATGCGAATGTCGACTGGTCCATTTTTTATTAATTCACTCTGATGTCTACAATCTATTAGGAAAATAGTCGCTTGAGACTTGAATGTATCTCTTGATAATAATGGTTCTGCAACAGGTCGATTATAGTAGGTTTTTTGAAAATCACAATACATCTTGTACAGTAAACTTTAGTTGTTTTTGTCAAATGCTAGATTTAAATCTTCACATCGATAGGAATCAGAATTTAAATAGGCTTTCATATTATTATTTAGTGATCAAAATTAGTTGGATTTCCATCCAGTAGATTACGTTTGTTGGATAATGGGATGATAATGTAGAGTGGTTTCTCCAATTGAGATGTTGTCTTCACATTCCAAATATGATGATCGGTACTAGGTAGTGCTGGATATTCGTATAGATCCCAGTTCCGAAAAACAATCTTCATAGTTTCACCATTATTTATAGGTTTGTACAGCTTTAATTTGTAAGTATCAGCCAATGTAATATGGGGAATTTTCCATTGTACTTTGAACAAATTTATCTTTGCCTCCTCATTCTCAACAGCAATTAAAGAATTTCCATCGGTTCGTGAACGTGTTAAAATTAAATCATGTCGGCCGTTTGGAATTATTCACTTGTAGTCTTCAGCAAATCCTAGTAATTTATTTAAAGGTATGCAAAAATTAAAGAAGAGCCCATTGACGTTGATTGAAGATTCAAGATACCAAGATGTATTAAGCAGCATATCACTTTCATTTTTATTTAAGGAAATATAATTTTTAATAGTTGAAGTGATACCAACACTACGATTGCTATCGATTTCGACACCATTTAATTCATAGCCAATTTCATCGGACAAAAAAGCCACTCCATTATTTATAAGTTTTGTATTCGCGACTGCCGTTCCATCAGTTTTCGATACACTACCTTCAATATAAATGTAACTTTCTGAAGGCAGAATATTAAGATTTTGATGTGGAACACAAATTTGTATAATGTCATTTTTCTCGAAATTATTTAAATACGGCGAGTATGTGTGATATTCTAATTTTGAGATACTCTCCTCAAACTTTGGTTCTTCGAAAATGACTTTGAAAGATGAGATTTAATTTTTCAATTTGTACCCTTGTGATAATAGAAACTGCTGATTTCGTACAGTGAGTTTTGATGTTCTCTTATTAGTCGTTGATTGTATAGTAACAGGTTTAATGGGAGTACCTGCCCTTTTATAATTTGAGATGTGAGATGAGCTGTCATATATTATCATTATTGTGATTTAAGGTGCAACCGCACTGTTATGGTTTCACCTCGAAAGTTTATAAGATTTCCGTCTTGATCTAGGAAATTCAATGTTATAGAACTTATTCTCTTCGTGTTCACGGGCAAATAGATGACATTTCTGAGAACTTCTACTATTTCATATCCAGGACTGACCTTAACTGCAAATTCATGTAGTATATGAGCAGGTCGATTATTGATATATGTTGCATCAGTTAAATTACATTCAATTCGCTGAATCCCAAAAGTGATCCAATAGAGTTGGGCTGTCAATCAATCTCTATAGTGCTGTCGATTTCAGATTTCAAAGTATTATTATTTGCTTTTATTTTGATTGATATTTTGTTAGCGTCATCTTTATTATTACTATTATGTATTTTGACAAACTCTTGAACGCGGTTATTTATATCTTCAGTCTTATAGGATCCCATAGGAAGTGTTAGCACGGCATCATCAAAATGAAATAAATTATTAAAAACATCTACATTAGGTATAGAGTTGTAGGTCTGAAAATCGACGAATCCGCACACATATTGTAGTAAGAATTTAGGAGAATTGGCGGAAAGTACTCGGCAGCGAGGGTAGATTTGCTTCCGCTTAACGTGAATGTTAACGACATTGCTGTTGATATGGAAATGAAACACATTTTGATTTCGTTGCTTTATTTATTTATATTTTGTTCGATTAGAAACTTCAAACATAGATGACCGCATATAAATGTATTAAAATTTTGACAGTTGGTATAATTATAATGAATATTTTTACCTAAATACTTTACAACTTCTAGAGGTGGCCTCAAATTAACAAAACTATCAAAATATTTTACAACCTTTTTAAATTTAATATATGCTACCCAATGGATAAATTAACAATACCACATTCGTTCTCAAATGGTCTCATTGGCAATTTATCTCTCATGTAAACGCCACGAAAGTTGGGTATATTGATTTTCCCGAATTTCATAATATCAACATTTGTGAGAGGGCGATTAGGTAGCGAATTTAAAAGTTTTTTGAATCTCGTGGTTTTAAAAAAGACCAAATCCCTTTTTGTATGGCTGGAGATAAAGTCCTTTGCCTTGGTTTATTTGTATTGCTTCCATTACTTGATTATGACGCTTATTCTCCTCCAACTGTTTCTTGACAGCCCTTGAGTGGTTTATTGCTTTAACTACTCCAGCAGTTCCGACAGCTACCGACCCAACTGTTGATAATGCAGCAACTTTTGGCAATGGTATAACTCGTGGAATAGCAATGCTCTTTCGTTTGTTATTAATAACTCTTTTAGCTGCTTGTAAAGCACTTTTTGCAAGTGCATTTGGATCTTCATTTATTGAATTCTTAATGGCATTACCAGCCAGCCTCTTGAAGTGCCTTTTTAAATAGATTATTCCTTTTGAAGTGCAACTTCTTTTCTTCCCTTTGATATTTTTAGGTTGACAACCCATACCGAGCTTGGTTTTAGCTTTCATCATATTCGTAACCAGTAGACTGTTTAATTTCTCTGGTATTGATGAATCTTTTGCTTTTACTCTCTGCCACGCCTTTTCAGTTAGAATTTTATCAGCAATATGTCGATCGTCTAAATTTTTAGTATTAGCATATGAAATATCGTGCTGACGACAAGCTTCATCCAATTGATTAATTCTTCGATCACCTCTAGCAAGATGTTCTTTTAATTTAGTTCCGGGTCCACAGAAATTATATGTGGGAAAATGCAATTCAATTGGTAATTTATTGATTAAGGAATTCAGTAATCCATACCCTTGGAATATATGTTTCTTACTGACGGGCTTCACACTATGATCAATCATCTTATATTACTTCTTCACTATTGAATCGCTTGATCAAGTATGAATTTCCTGTCTATAAAACACAATGTTTTATAAACGATAATGTCATTCACCGAAATGAGGTTCATAAAACAACTAGATGTTATTAAAGTTAAGAACTTTGATAATAAAACTCGGGTTAAAAAGAAACATGGTGCATTTTTCCCCAATAGTATTCGTGGAATAACTGTGGGTCCTTCAAACTGCGGTAAAACAAATGTCATGTTAAGCATTCTCCTGGACCCTAACGGATTGAAATTTGAAAACATATATACATATATATTCAAAATCTCTGTACCAGGCAAAATATGCATATTTAAGAACACTAATAAAGTCTATCAAAGCCATGGAATATAATGAATTTACAAATAATTGTGAAATTATACCGCCTTCCAAAGCAAAACGCAATTCACTATTTCTATTTGATGATGTGGCTTGTAATAAATACAATAACATTCGAGATTATTTTTGTATGGGTCGTCATAGTGATGTTGATAGTTTTTATTTGTGTCAGTCGTATACACACATACCAAAGCATCTGATTCGAGGCAATGCAAACTATAGGCGTTTGTTTTTCTTTTTTAGTTCAGAACAGAGCCTGAACATGTCGAGCGCGCTCTGAACGGAGTGCGCTCTGAACGCTCTGATTTATTTAAGAAATACGATTGAGCAGTACCTGTTCATGCGTTTTGTCTTCTTAAACACTGAAATAGCGTTTATACACAAATAAAGTTTTCATTTAATTATTTACTACTAATAATTAATTAAAAACAAAGCCTCGAACTCCATTTCAATTGTTTTCGATTTCGTTTTCTCATTGCCTTACCCCCTGTTAAACGTCAAATTCACTGTGCTCGGGTTTTGCTCAGGATGCTCAATCAATTCATGCTGAGCTGATTTAGAGCGTGCTCCTCTGAGCACGCTCTAAACGAAAAAAGAAACACGAATCGAGTGCTCTAAGCGCTCTGAACTAAAAAAGAAACACAAACATTTTTTTTGACAACTCAGGCTCTGCTCTGAACTAAAAAAGAAAAACGACTTATGTAGTTATTTTTAAGCAAGATGAACTCAACCTTAAGCATATATACATACAATGATCATATAAATTCCAATATGACATTCAGCCAATTCAGAGAATTGTGCTGAAATTGTTGGAAAGATGCGTACGCGTTGTTGGTTATTAACAAAGATTGCAGTGTAGTTGAAGGACGGTATAATAAATACTTTTTTTTTTTTTATAATTCGCGCGCTCAAGGGTTTAGTACTACCCCTTAAATATTAATACACAGCGCGGGCGTTAGGGAAATTAGGAAGAGAAGATAGGAGATACCGATGAACGTTGGTCTTAAATGTTTGTGGATTATAATGTGAGGGAAAAATAGAGCTTGGTAGAGCATTCCACATTCAAAGCGTGACGGGTATTGCGAGAAAATTGTTGAAGGGGCGGAATGCGGATGTATGCCTTATATATTGTAGCCAGATCAGAAGGGATAAAGAACTTCTTGCATCGTTTGAGCAATCCTAGACATTTCGCAGCATTCTTAGCGGATTCCGAGAATGGAAAGTTTTTCAGTTTCGACGATGCAAGAGCCATTCATTGATAATGGCAAGGGGTTTAGGTTACGCCTAAGCGACAGCTGACAGCATTGGGTTTTTGAAGCATTAAATTCCACTCTGTTGTTAATACCCCATTTAATTATGCTGTCAAGATCGGTTTTAATGAGCTTAACATACGCTGCCGTTCTGGGAGCAAATATGAGAAGCTGAGTATACTGTCGTCAGCCAACGAATGTATTGGATTAGAAGTAGCATACAAGAGATCATTTATGAATATAAGAAAGAGAGTCGGAGACAAAACGGAGCCTTGCAGACTTGAAACCGTCCAAAACCACTTGAATTGAACGTTCCGAAAGGTAGTTTCTAATCCATTGAAGAAGAGATTCATCGATGGCAAATGCACGCATTTTCAACAAAAGAGCTTGATGCCAAACTCTGTCAAATGCCTTTGAAATATCAAGTGCAACAATCTTACAATCTTACATTGTGAGTGGTTCCACTTTTCAGTGAGATATACCATCAAATCACCAGTGGACCTTTTGCTACGAAAACCATACTGACGGTCATTGAGGAGCTTTCGTGATTCAAGATATTTCATAAGCTGACGATTTATCAGCGTTTCCATGATTTTGAAAAGAAGGGACGTAAGTGCAATCGGTCGATAGTTGGAGGGAGAAGAAGATTCGCCTTTTTTAGGGACGGGCTGGACAAATGCTGTTTTCCATCTACACGGGAAGAGTCCAGAAGAGTAGGATAGATGAAAAAGCTTACGCAGTTGTTTTGCCAGCGTGGACGAACACTTCTTCAGAATAATAAGTGAGATATCATCTGGACCAGCGGATTTATTTATGTTAAGATCTTTAAGTACTCTTGCTACTGTACGAGTGCGAAAGTTGATTTGTCCCATAGAATATTCTACGCGCTCAAGTACAGGGGGAGGCAAAGCACAATCTGGGAGAGTGGAGTTCGCAGCGAAGAGGGCTGCAAGCAGGTAAATGGTATTAGCCAAGGTAAATGGTATTAGTGATCATATCGGCGGCGGCATCCACGTCGGTATCGAGGAAACATAGCGACCAGTTAAAGAAGCGGTTCAAGCCGTCCCAATTGGCTTTTTCGTATTGCTACACTATTCTTTTAGGAGCTTTTAGGAGTTTTCTTCCTTAACTGAGTGGTTGAGGTACGAGAAATTGGCCGATACGACACAGTGGTCTGACGAACCTAGAGGCGACAAAATGTTTATGGTGTATTTATCAGGGTGGGAGCTGAGAAACAAGTCCAGAGTGTTGGCGGAATGACTATCAATGTCGGGTAGTCGTGTGGGCTCGTTTATAAGCTGGGTCAAATTATTTACCTCAGCAAAGATCTCAACATACTTATCTTCCTTCGGGTGTTGTCTGTCCAGAATGTCGAAACCAACCAGAATTGTGTATATTGAAATCGCCCGCAATAACGATCTCAGTACAAGGATAAATGGAAACAATTCTTGTGATGGAGTCAGACAGCGCATCAAACTCATTATAAGTAGAATTGCTGTCTAAATTGGGGCTTCTATAAATGCAACAGTAGTGAATAATTTGCCTACGGACGCTGAATTTTAACCACATGAAGTTAAATTCCGGATTGGAACATCAGCCGTACTGTGGTTGAATTTGGTAGGCTACATCACTACGAACGTATATGGCGAGACCGCGGTGAGAAAAGAATAAAGGCACCAGGTTATATCCAGGAAGGTTCAAATCTGAGGAATCAGAAATCTCCCCAACCTGTGTTTAACCCAGTGCCAAAACAGCTGGCCTGTATTTACAGACGTGGACGTACGTGGCAAAGAGGTTTTTTCTCACGTGGCTCACGTCCACTCTAAAATTACCTAACATTATAATAAACAAACACAAACCCCGACGCTTCTAAGCAGGGCTGTGAAGTGAAAATCCTGCGTTAGCTTTCCAAAACAGATTGCCGTAGGTGTTATGCCCGTACGACAATATGAGTTGGTCCACCAACAAAATTTTCACTCACAACCCGCTATTCGTCTGGTGTTACTTTCCCACAATCATTGCACTAACCGCGTGAATAAAAAAAACAAACGGCGAATGCCGTTGAGAACAGCCCTTTTGGGTGAACAGCCCTGTTGACGGAATAACCGTATTTACAATTCATTCACACACACACACATATATTTATATCAATGAAAATATACTCAAGGATCTCATAAAAACTAGAAATGCTTTAAAGAAGACATATATGTTTCTCAAAACTGGAAAAACTATGAAGGAAACAGATTTGAAAATACTTTTAAACCAATAATTGAACCTTTAAGAGAAGTCTCGAAAAGGTCAAGAGTGAGGATACTCAAAATACTAATGAAATGAAAGATATAAATGAAACAGTAGAAAGACGATTAAAATTTCAAAGCCCACCAGAAGAAAAAGAACAATTTAAGGAGAGTTTCGAGTACTCATCTCTGGAACCATTGTTATCGACTTCGACAACAATAGATAAAGATCCTTCATGTAGAACGCCCACAAATTTCTATAACGATAGTCTCAGTCAAAGTACTCCATTCAATCGATCATCACCATCAAATGAGAATCGTGACAACATCTATGGTCCACATTTCGATTCGCAATCAAATTCTACGAAACTAGGTATATCAACATTTTCAATCAACGAACACCATGATTTCGTTATTGACTGAAATCTTCAGTGGAACAGATGGGCTCTTTCAGTTGATTTTACGTAAGAACCCTAGAAAATCACCGTATACTAATGAGGATTTACAACTATATCGAAAAATATTACAAAAAACGAATGTGCATATGAGAAACTATGATAGTACTTCCTAAATTAAAGGTAATAAAGGCCAAAAGTATAAAGATATTATTCACCCTTTAATTCAGGATCAATCACAGAACATTAAAAGAAAAATTGGTAAATCATATAGCAATTCATCTGCAATGACATACTCTAACAATCCCATTGATTATGTGTATTGGGATAATCCCAATGAACTGGTTGTAAGGCTTTTAATAGCATCTCAAAAAGCTGGTAATAATAATCTCCAAAATGAGATAAACTCAATTGTGGAAGAGCTACGCGAATCAAATATCATATATTAACATCCATTCTAACAGACAAATCGTTATAAACAAAATGAGTGTTGACAAGTTCGGAAGGAGCTTCAATCAGGTTCATGGTTGTTCAACAATTGGTCCTCAAGAGCCCCCTGGAGAGGGAATTAACATATTATCTACTAGTGACCTTGACATTGAAGGAAAGTGTTTAAACAATGTTGGAAAACCCTCAACATTGGACCAAGCAGCCAACAAGGAATATATAGACAATTGTATTGATTTTCAAGATAAAACCATATTAATTCTTCGTCAGTATGTTGATAGTAATTATAACACGCTCATGGAGACCGTAAATGATGAAGCTAAATCGGCCTTAAAACTACATTTAAGTGGATTCTTTGATGGGAGACATAGAAATTTGAAGAATATTACAGAACCCATCGACGTTGATGATGCTGCAATAAAAAAGCATGTTGATAACCATATGAGTAAGGAATTTAAAAGATGTCTTCATGGATGAAAAACTTGGTAAAGGATTACAGAAATATGTACATTGATGAACAAAATTTGAATGTACTTAAAATGATGGATAAGTTTAGAAACGATTTCCTCGATATACTCGAGAAATAAAAGGACCACATTGAAAAGAAACCCGTAGAAAGTCATGCAGAAGTTAATAAGAAAAGAGAAAACTATACACCTATTTAAATTTGATTAAAGTAACTCAAACTCATCAGTACATATCTGCAAGTTCAACTGAAATGATGTCTAATATAAATACATCTTTAATTTTGGATCATTTTTAAAAACCAATCAACACCTTTTACTAGAGGAGCATTACCATGAAATTATAGGATGTATATCTTTTCTAAGAACTTTCGAAAACGTGTCTTGCACTAGATCTGTTCATGGATGTCACTTTGTCAACTGTGCATGGTCTTCAAATTTATGCAAGGATGGACCAGACACCTGTGCGTGCTATATGCTTGAAAACAAAATGATTAGAATAAAGAAATTGATGTCATTATATCAAAGATTGAAAAATAAAGAATTGTAAAAAGAGAATCGCATATTCTTCTGTTTTTTTTTTATCCATTTGATGAGTTAATCAGGTTTTTACTATTTAAAGCGTTTTGATTGAAATCAGGTATCAGTTATTTTCAATAGATTGTTGGTATATAATGGATAAAAGCGGAGCTAAAAATAATATTTCCATGAAGGAAACCCTTCAGAAAAAGTTGCAGTACGGAATCAAAAGTTTCAGTATTAAATCGAAGTCTACAACCGAGACTAAAGAGAAGGAGACAATACCATACCAGAAACTAAAGGAGCAGAAATAAAAAAATGTTTTTAAAGAATCTGTAAGAAGTTTTCAATACAAAATGGTAATAGAAGAAAAATAATTTGTTTGTTTTTGTTCACTCTTTGCCATGATGAGTAAACGAAATGTTGTTGAGGATATGGCAAGCAAATTTGGTAAAAATGATCCCTTACAGTGAAGAGAATAAAGGATACAAATATTTAATGACTGTGATTGATACATTTTCAAAATATGCCTGGGTGGTCCCCTTGAAAAATAAAACACCATCATCCGCTACAGAAGCAATGAAATCAATTTTCAATGACTTTCGATCATATCAAAAAATCTACAAACTGACGATGATAAGGAATTTTTCAATAAGATCTTCCAGGACCTAATGAAGACGCACAAGATTAATCATTATTCAACGTATAGTGTATTGAAAGCATCAATTGTTGAACGCTTAAATAGTATACTTAAGGAGAAAATGTGGCGAGAATTCAGTTTTAATGGCAACTATAAATTGCTACCCATTCTAAAAAACATACTCCATGAATATAATAACTCTATATATAGAACAATAAAAATGCGACCAGTTGAGGTGAATAAGAAGAATTCTAAAGATCTATTATTATCGGCTTACAAACACATCAAACACGCACAAAATGGCAAATTTAAAGTTGACGATCAAGTTCGAGTAAGTAAATTTAAACATGCATTTGAGAAAGGTTACACGCCCAATTGGTCAACGGAAATTTTCACGATAAGAAAGGTTAACATGACTCATCCTATCACGTACCAATTGAATGATTTTCAAGGACAACCCATTCAAGGTGGTTTCTATGAAAAGGAATTGCAGAACACCAATCACCCTGATGTATTACTTGTGGAAAAAGTGCTGAAAACTAAAGGTGACCAAGTATATGTAAAGTGGCTTGATTTCTCTAATGAGCATAATTCATGGATAACTAGAAAACAATTAGATAACTTAGAAAGTCAAAGGTTATCAACAGGCAGAAATGGTAACAGCGTCATGGAAATAGAAGAAAAAGATTTACTCTTGGAGTGTACTATCCTAAGTACATATGGTGTAGGCTATCTTGTTCGATTGCCTAATAATACAGAAGGACTATTAAACTGGACTAATTATAAAAATAAAATATTTAGACCATATGTTAATGAATTAATTAAGTGTAAAATTATAAATGAAAAGAATGGATACATTGATTTGATCAATGTTGAATAATAAATAAAACACAACTATTAAAAAGTTTTATTGTTTTTCTTTAAAAATGAGTTCAGGAGATTTGCACATACAAGTTTAAACTATTTCACAATATATATTATTATTAGAGAGAGATTGCAAACCAGACCAGACCAGAGTATTCGGTCCCCCTTTTCGTCTTTCTTAATAATGCCAACAACTACACTTGGTCCCGCATTTAAGTAGTAACAGCTGATTTAAACGATCGGTAGATCATGAATTACTCACAATAATATCCAAAAACAGCCCCTTATCCCATATTCCCTCACCCATCCATCGAAATTACTCATCCATATACTGTTTCACAATTACATAATATCCACACACTCCAATGCTCCAGCAATATCCAACAAAAACAACAACAACAAATAATAAAGATGATTATGACGCTGACAAAAAATTCATGACACAACACGCCAGCACATCGAATTAGCAAAATACAAACCATCTATCGTCATCACACACAGCCAACCCCTCAACCGATAACAAAAAACCGTCTCCATTCCCCCCTCACTCATCCTCCGAAATCATTGCATCAATCTCTCAACCAAACAAAAACTCCAATAACATGATCACACACTCCAACGCTCAAATTATATCCAAAAATAATTCAAAAACCATTAAAATAACATAAACAAATATCCATGCCACGCCACACACACTAATCAACACTATCATATTATCATCTCTCGCACTCACCCCAGGTAACAACGATTACGAATTACTCATCCCACAGATAAGATCTCATCCATTCATCATCATCCGCACACACACTCCCAGATACAAAATCCATATTCACTCCCACATCCTAATTACACATTAACTATCATCCACCTCCTCACCCACACTTTCTACACTAACCAACTAAATTCCCATCACCGACAGACATAATACATCAAAATTTCAAAATCACACTTTTTACCCCAAAAACCAATCATTTATGACGCGTTTCCCTAAAAATCATCTTTTTGATTCCCATGCCCAAGGGACCAAGAGGGATACCTGTCGTTACTGATACGCGTACTCTATGGTCACAACCTACTAAGAAATCAAACAATGAAATTGAAACTGAATGACTACGACCTGTGCAGAGGGTGCGGTAACGAAGAGGCTCACGAGGATACTCCCCATTTCCTTTCTCACTTTTCAAACCTCTGTTAACTGAGAAATAGAGCTCTAGGAAGTTACTACTTCCAAGACATTGAAGAACTATTTGATGCTTTTCTCTCTGATTATCGCAGTCGGCGACAGCTGGCACCACCGACGAAGTTATTTAGTGTTCACCACCAGAGGGACACAACCCAAAAAATAAACTTTTACCCTGATTGGCTGGCCAATCCGGGCCTTTTTTTCTATAACAATTTTGCGATCAAATGTAAAAAAACTATTCGTATTGTCTTTAGCGGCAGTAGCAGTATACAAATTTAAAACGCCACGCCGGAAGTTTTATTTTCAACAAGTAAAATAGAAAATTCTCATTGACGTCAGAAAGTTTTATTTTCTACACTGATCTTAACAGGTTTTCGTTCGGGCAGTTTAAAAGCATTCAACAGCGTTCCACAGGTATAGGAAAAATGTAATCCAGACTAAGATCATTGGAGTCAATGAGCATCACAAGGGGTCCACATAGACCTGAGTGTGAAGATGGAGACGTATCTTCTTCATCAACCTACTTACCTATCCCAACCTAACGTAAGACGCAGTCATGCTCTTTATTTATATAAAGCTCGTAAACTAGAAAAAAAACTAAAATTAAGGATAGGATTATCGTATATTAGTACTTTATCAACGTTTTCGCCTTTAGAATGATTTGGTAATTTTTTACTTCATTTGGTAACTTTTTTTCAATTATGAGGCGTTTCTCTTTTTTAGTTCAGAACAAAGCTGTGAACAGAGCCTGAACATGTCGAGCGGAGCACGCTCTGAACGCTCTGATTTTTTTAAGAAACACGATTGAATAGTACCTGTCATATGATTGCAAAATTAATCGAACATTCATGCTTTTTGTCTTCTTAAACACTGAAATAGCGTTTATACACAAATAAAGTTTTCATTTAATTATTAACTGCTAATAATTAATCAAAAACAAGGCCTCGAACTCCATTTCAATTGTTTTCGATTTTGTTTTCTCATTGCTTTACCCCCTGTTAAACGTCAAATTGACTGTGCTCGGGTTTTGCTCAGGATGCTCAATCAATTCATGCTGAGCTGATGGAGCGCACTCTGAAGACGCTCTAAACGAAAAAAGAAACACGAGTTGAGTGCTCTGAGCGCTCTGAACTAAAAAAGAAACACAAACATTTTTTTTGACAAATCAGGCTCTGCTCTGAACTAAAAAAGTAAATCGACTGTGGTCGCAATTTTTTTTCCCAAGTGGCAACCATGATCAGAGTTTTCGTCTCCATCGCATGCCTCTAATATAATTTTGAAAATACTCTTTGTGGCAGCTATTGAATTTGGTTTCTGGTATCACTATTAGGCGTTTTTCTTTTTTAGTTCAGAACAGATCTCTGAACAGAGTCTGAAAATGTCGAGCGCGCTCTGAACAGAGCACGATCTGAACGCTCGGATTTATTTAAGAAACACGATTGAGCAGTAGCTGCCATATGACTGCAAAATTAATACAAGATTCATGTTTTTTGTCTTCTCAAACACTGAAATAGCGTTTATACACAAATAAAGTTTTCATTTAATTATTAACTGCTAATAATTAATTAAAAACAAAGACTCCAACTCCATTTCAATTGTTTTCGATTTTGTTTTCTCATTGCTTTACTCAGGATGCTCAATCAATTCATGCTAAGCTGATAGATCGCGCTCTGGGCACGCTCTGAACGAAAAAGAAACACGAATTGAGTGCTCTGAGCGATCTGAACTGAAAAAGAAAGACAAACATTTTTTTTGACAACTCAGGCTCTGCTCTGAACTAAAAAAGAAAAACGACTATTGTTCGATTGAGGTTCCGGATTGTGTAAATAAACTTTACCAGTCAAATTTGACAGTTTTATTACTGTGTTACTGACTGAACGCTTTTCGTGATGACGTTTCAGGTAAAGTTTAATAATTTTCGTGACTAAGGTCGTATTCCAAACAGTGTTTTCCTATTATTACTACTGCAAATAAATCTTTTTTACCATTACTTGATTAACGTTTGTTTATTATGTAATACCATAGTTTCAATATGCAAAATTCCTTTTCCAAAACTAGAGAAATGTTTATTATACGTGCATTGGAAAAAATTTTATCTGATAAGGATATAAAAAGGTCTCATCATTCACAATTAAAAAAGTCGTGCGATTCTGCGTTAGAGCAAATTAAAGCTGAATTAATAAATGCAGGGCAAATAGCCGAGGGAAACGAACTACCGTCAGCGGCTCTACCCCTGCCAAAAAACGCTGGAAGTATAATCAACGCTGAAACTTATTTCTTGCCCTTTGAATTGGCATGCCAAAGCAAAACTGCTAGAATTGTCATAACAGCCCTAGATTGCTTACAGAAGTTAATAGCATATGGTCACTTAACAGGAAATATACAGGATTCTGCGAATCCCGGAAAGTTGTTAATTGATCGGATTGTAAATACTATATGTAGTTGTTTTAATGGACCAGCGACTGATGAAGGAGTTCAATTGCAAATTATCAAAGCATTGCTAACCGTGGTGACATCTCAGCATGTAGAAGTACATGAAGGTACGGTGTTGCAAGCCGTTAGAACTTGTTATGATATATACTTGTCCAGTAAAAACCTTGTTAATCAAACAACTGCACGAGCAACGTTGACGCAAATGCTAAATGTTATATTTACTCGAATGGAAAATCAGACATACGAAGAAAATTCAGATTTATCTGTAAAATATTCGGAAAATTCTAACGAGGCAGACGTCATTGTTTCGGATATAATAGAAGAAATTATTACAGGTAAGAACATGTGTATTTTCACATTACAGTCAAATATGTTTTTTTATTTATCGAGGTCATTTCGTAATGTTATAACTGCAAATATGTATATACATATGTATTATAAAATGTTTAGTGTGGAAAACGTACACTTGCCTTCCATTTAGTTTGGAAAAGTTTTATTGCATTCTTATTTGGCCAATTGCTTCAGCTCCTTTCTTAGATTTTGTTTTTTTTAAGACGATAAAACTTTGGAATTAAAAATGATATTTTTCTAATGGGGTTTCTCCTAGGTATGCAGGTTGAGGGTGACTTCAACTTTGTATGTGCATTGTGTTTCGCGGTGTGGGATACCTGAAAATAGTGGACAAGACAATTAGTCTGATAAAAAGTCTATGGCGAAACTGTCCCTGAATCAGTCTGTTTTCATATCGAATTTCAGGGTGGATCAATCTTTTAAGATGGGCCACCATTGTATTGTGGCCTGTGAGGATACCTACGAGGCGTGTCAGCTGTAGTCTGTTTAGTTATAGAAGTTCTCTAGTCTTTTTTTGTCGCATTGGTCCCAAATTTTCTGGAGACGTGGCATGAGGAGAGTGTACTCGACTTTACATTGGCCATGTAAAGGTCCGAGGTAATTTTGGACATGGCAAGGCTGATGAGCTTTAGTACAACCTGCTAGTAAGTCGTTTGATTCTTAGCCTTTTCTAGCTAGCTCATCTGCCATTTCATTCCCGTGGAAGCCCATATGTCCCGGAAGCCTCGAGCTAAGGGATTTTAGTTTCTAGGATTTCTTTTAAAATATAAAATTTTTTGACGTGGAACGGGAGCAGATCGTTGAAGCGGATTGTCATTGCGAAGTAACCATTCACATAAATAGCACAAGGATTTTGAGCACTAGCTGCAAAGGCTTTCAGCTCGATTTATAGTGCATAAATGTATGCATGTGCTGGAACCCACATTAATTTGTACTTATCCGGCACTTTAAAGAGGATATCTCGAAAACTTGACGTACTTCCCATGTGCGTTGTCTGCAAACATCAGCGCCTCTAATAGAAGCAGGATGGTAAAGATAGAGGCAGTATCCATCATAATATCTTGTCTGAGGAGTGTACCATTTCCTAGGGTGATAGCAAATGCAGTATTAATGCGTTCGTATAAATAAATTCCCATCCTTTAGACGTGAGGTCGGAGGTTTAGTTTTTTTTTTTTTTAATTTTGATAAAGCAAATAAAATTTTGTTATTGGTAATTGCTTATACAAAATTTGTGATTGAAAGAGAGGGAATTGATGGGTACCATGATACAGGACCGAAAAACTGTTTCGAAATTGGCAAGCTCATTGAAGTGTTCGAGAAAGCTTGGGCAGAATGTCATGACGAAGGAGACAAGCGAGCCGGGCATACAATACGAGGCACCATCAACACCGTGAAACATGATGATGGTAGCATTAAGGTATGAGTCGCGATGTCATGGCATGGCGTTGGACCCATAGTTAAAATTGATTGCAATCTATACCAGTATAAATATAAGACCATCTTAGAGAACCACATGGAGCCATATATTGTCGAATCTATTTCTGTATCATGGACCTTATCGGTTATAGGTTATAGGTTGTATAGGGTTATGAGTTCATCATAAAATACTAGCCACCATAGTGGGCCCATCGCGATCTCTAGGGAACCTTCACGGTAGGAAACCTTAAACCAATTCGCCCATACATTTAATTTCTCTACAGAATCTAATTATGTCCTCAATTTTGGTCAGTGAACCAACTTCATCCAGATTGTTGAAAAAGTATCTTCCGATATACTTTACTCTAGTCGTAGCAATGTCTAATAATATATGAGTAATGTTCTACCTGCATGTGTCCGTGTTTGTTAAACCTAATCTAATGGAGTGCATCCTCAGAAGGCAATGGTCAGAGAGTGTTCCTATCACTGTTCTCAGCTTTGATCTGTTTAATTCTATCAATTCTCCAGATTATTTCCGATTTAACTTAGGTCATAAAACCTTATAGACCCTATGCCCTTCTAAGTTTGACCATCTTAGGTCGAACCCTCTATATCACAGTGCCCAGGAACCCAACATAATCTGACTTGGTTCTGCGAACATAATGCCCTAAGTATTGTGCGGCAAATCCAGACTAGCTCAGATTTAATTAGCGCAGCCTGACTATCAATGTACTTAGATGGCGATATTTTTGTTGGATATTAATCCCATCTCAAGTAGTTCCGCAGCTTTGAGTACAGCCAGAACCTCTGCCTGGAACACACTGCAGGTGTCCGGAAGTTTCAGAGCCACATTTAGGGTCTATATCTCTCGAATATATTCCTGACCCCGCACCCTCGCTAGTTTTGGAACCATTCGTATAAATTGAGATTTCGTTTTCGATCGAAACTTCTTTCCTTTGTCAATCTTCCCTATATGGGTACATTACTTCGTAGGGTGTATTGAAGTCGAGTGTACCAAGACTTTCATCCGTTTCGTCAGGGATGTTGGGGAATGATCCGTGAAGAATAGAGTTATGTACGATATAGTACGAAGATTTGAAGAACGCTGCGTTAGTAAGACTGTTACCTGCCTGTAATTTTATCTGTAGATCCAATGGTAGAAGATACATGAAAGCCTCGAGTACAGCCGTGGGCGTGGTGCGTAAAGCGCCAGTAATGGCAATGCAGGCTGTGCCTTGGTCAACATATCCCGTGTATTTTCTTGATCGTGGCACTTCACCACACAAGAGCCCCATATGTTAGAATGGGTAATGTAATGTAATGTATGGTAATGTATAGTCAGTGCATCATTGTCGGTTTGAGGCCCCACTTTTTTCCCTCTGTCCTCTTGCAAATGAAGAAAGCATTCTGAGCCTTACGGACTCTGTCCTGAACGTTAAGTTTTCCATTTAGCTTTCTATAGAGGGAAAGTTTCACTCCAGGTGGAATTTTATATTTCCAGCTAAACAGTACTAGTTCTGTTTTATTGCGGATGGACGTGTAGTCCGCACTTGTCACCCCATCTTCCAAGCCTGTTAAGGGCTGATTCCATGATATCACTCAATGTATTTAAGAATTTACTCTGGACTAAGATCACCACATCATCGGCGTAGGCAGTGACGTTAAACCCTGGGTTGCATAGATCCTTAAGTATATCGTCTATGAGAAGAACCCAGAAGAGGGGAGAGATAACACCTCCCTAGTTACCGATTTCCTTATTGAATTATGTAAGTCATAGAGTGGAATTGATATTTCTCATGACGAGCATCTTGCACTCTCTTACGTTATTGAAAGCCCCTTCAATATCTAAAAAGGCAGCTAGTGCGAATTCCTTATGCTGAAGACTGCTTTCTATTTTGCCTACTACAAAGTTTTGCACAATTTACTGTGAGCACTGCTAGGGCGCCCACAGGAGCTCGTTAGGACTGGCTTAACCCCCAGTCTTCCATCTCTCGGCATGGTTCTAAAGTTCACACCACCAGGGAGTTGAGTATCTGTTGTTTCCTAGTTCTCGATGATCACTGCGCACGATTGAGACATGCTTGTAAGTTTTGGCTGACACTAATCTAGCGAACTATGATCAGTCATTTCCAGCAGGCGCCCACGAGAAGGACTGGAGAATAGGATTTTTGCCTACCAACCTTGGACCTTTATGCATAATAATGAATCAAAGCTAAAATTTATGTAATTGCGTGGCCAGCCCAAAGTCCCGAATTAAATCCAATTCTAAACCTTTGCAACGATGTGGACTTGCTTAGGACTCAACTCCAAAAGAATTTTAATGAACTTTGGTGAACTGTAAAATCAATGAAGAATACTATACTTTCGGATAGATGTAGGTGCTTATATATTCTGAAAAATTTACTTAAAATGGGGAAAAAATTATTAAAAGTCAATGAAACTACATACAATGCTGTGCTAAAAAATTTTTAAAGCTAAATATCCATTCTTTAACTAAATGTTTGAAACAAGTTCTTTCAGTAAATAGTTTTTGAGAAATTAAATTATAAATCAAAATTTTGAAAAAAAAAAAAATTTTTTTTTTTAAAAATCAAAAAAAAAAACAAATATACTTTTTTACCAGAAAAACTTTTTTCGGTTTTTCTAATTTTGGGTCAATTATTGAATGAACAGATTATCCGTTATTTTATTTTATTTTATTATCAGTTTTATTAACATACAACAAACATATAAACTGGATAATAAATAAATAAATTTCAACCCTTTTTCATTATGTTTACTCACTTACATAATGAATTGGTCTGACGTAACTTTTAAAACCAATTTAAAAAACGTCCTGTTATGTCATTAATTAAAAACCAAAATGTGTCTTCCCTTAACACAAATAAATTTGCAAGGAAACTTTATTGGAAACTTATTTCAATTTTGCATTTCAACTCGTCAACGTATCAGAATGACTCTCGAGAAGAATTGACATACATACATATATGCAGTACTGCTATGGTTTGCGGATGGTCGTAGTCGTAAATCGTATGTTGAAAGGTATCTTATCTTAGGTATCTAAGGAGGTGTCCCCATCATTCACTTTTTTCAAGGCTTAACCACCCACTTCGGGAACATGGAGTGCTGGAGTATCGAAGGAAAGCATATGCTGGATCAAAAAACATAGAGGTACGTAATTTGGAATTTTGGACGTACAAGGAGGATAGCTACTATGCTTCAAGGAGAACTTACACCTGCACCACTTAACCCCAGTGCAAGAATTATCATCAAATGTCAAGCTATTGTAGAACATTATTGGTAAAGAATGAGACTGAACGCAATTATTTTGGAAAGATAGTTTGGACAGATGAAGCGCAATTTACTAGAAATGGTGTAACAAATTTTCACAAGTTGTATCACTGGAGTAACACCAATCCGCATGTCAAGAAAAAAACCAAATCTCAACACCGCTTTAGCTGTAATGTTTGGCTTGGCATTGTTGGAAAAACAGTAATTGGACCTCGGTTTTTGAATACTGTTTTAAATTAAGAAGCATATCTGCAGTTCCAACGAGATCTCTTGTCTGATTTGTTAGACAACGTCCCTTTGGTCATAGCAGATAATATAATAGACCAGCAAGATAGGGCACCACCACACTTTAGCTTGGCAGTAAGAGACTGGCTAGATGATCTTTTTAACGACCAATGGATCGGAAAGAGAGGTCCACTGAATGGCCACCAAGATCACCAGATTTAACTCCTTTGGATTTCTATGCAGGAGAATTTGACAGGTCTTTGCCTTCTGTAAAATGGAGATCATATCGAAAATTTCTTATAATTACCGTTAATAAGAAGAATATTTAAAATAATAATAATAACAATAATACATTTAGGTATAATAATACCCCAAAAAAGGGTTTCTATGAAAATAAATAAGTTTTTTTTATTTTATTTTCTCAAAAAGTAATAGTTGAAATGGGAAAAAATAGCACTTAATAATGCAAAATTTTGAATAAAGTCAATTTGAAAGAAAAAAATCAGTTTTTTTTTTCAACCCTATCCTAAGGGTATATTAAGTTTGACACTGTTAAGTATCAACAGCGAAGACGATTGAGCCATGTCCGTCCGTCCGTCTGTCTTTATGTCACCCCTTTTTGTCCTTAAATTTTGAGCTAGGACATATCTGGGCTTTTGAGAAGGAGAAGCAGTACAAGTGAAAACATTTTTCAAATTCGCCTACTGCCACGCCTACTTTTTCATAACTTCACTAAATTATATGAAACCGAAAAATTTTTTTAAGACAAAATATTTAGACATTCAGATTGTCTACAATTCGCTCGTACATCAATTTTAGCCACGCCCACTTTTTGGGGGCGTTTTCATTAAAAAAACGATTTTGATGAAATTTTACATGTAACATACTCAAACGATCGAAGTTATCATCGTAATTCAGTAAAGAAAATGCAATACGGCCACGCCCACTTTATAGGGGCTCGATAGAAAGGAGGATAGGGTATTATACGATCCGTTCCAGACGGATTGTAGCTTTTCTGTATGTTTTTTTAAATTTAATTTCTCAGTAACTATTCACTGAAAGAACTTGATACAAACATTAAGTTAAAGAATGGATATTTAGCTTTAAAAAAAGTTATTACACATTTTTAATATTGATTTTTCTCCATTTTAAGTCATTTTTCCAGAATATTGCCACCCCACCCACCCCCCACCAACAGGATTTTTTTCTTGTCTCGACCGAACCTACCCGCTAAAGCATTTTGTCTCATCTTATGCAAATCACCTAGTAGGTTATTTGAGAGATTCCGAATCAGACCTTATTCCTTTTCGTATCTCTTCCACGATACATCTTAGCCCGAGAGTCTCTCTGGATTTCCCCACAGTCAGGAGAGAGTCCACAGTTATGTTTCACAGAGTAGGTGATAAAACTCCTCCCTGTTAACCCTTCCTCTTTGAGGTAGTAAGGGACTTTGTCTACCTCGGCTCTGCTATCAATTCTGAAAATAACACCTCAGCAGAAATAAAACTAAGAATAACTCTTGCCAATCGCTGTTTCTTTGGGCTCAGAAGGCAATTGAGTAGTAAGGCCCTATCCCGAACAACTAAGGAGACTCTATATAAAACCTTGATCATCCCAGTCCTGCTTTATGGCGCTGAAGCTTGGACTTTATCAAAAGCGGATGAAGATATCCTCGGTCGTTTCGAGAGAAAAATTCTTCGCAAAATATTCGGTCCCGTTTGCGTTGACGGGCTTTGGAGGAGAAGATTCAACGACGAAATATACGAGCTGTACAGCGACATCGACCTAGTCAAAAAACTGCGCATTAGTCGTTTGAGATGGCTAGGACATGTAGAGCGAATGGACACCAGTGCTCCGACCCGAAGAGTCTTCGAATCTCACCCGGAGGGACAACGCAGTAGAGGAAAACCTCCCCTTAGGTGGCGCGCACAAGTTGAAGGGGACCTGAACAAGCTTGGAGTGCGCAACTGGAGGCAGTTAGCTAAGGACCGGGCTAACTGGAGAGGCTTGTTAGTTGAGGCCCAGGTTCACCCCGAACTGTAGCGCCACCTAAGTAAGTAAGTAAGTTAACCCTTCCTCTAAGTCTTGAAGTTCCCGTCTGAATATTTAACGTCCTGTTTTTCAGCATATTATCCATCCATATCACCACCAGTGGGTAAATCCTGCGTTCTTCTACGGCTACTCTTAGACTTTCGAAGCATATCTTATCGAAGGCACCTTCAATGTCCATTATTATGGTCATTGGGATGCCTTCGGTATTCATCGCCGGTACTGCGGTCTGGTAAAGGGAAAACGTTTCTATCCTCCCATTGACTGCTCCTGGCGGTACTATCTGCTCTACTTCTGCCCTATCCATCCTGTTTGCTCCTTATTTCCTTAGAGCCCAGGGCTGATCTGACTTAAGACTTCCGGAAAGTATATTTCCATGAGGGCCTCATTTATACGATTCAGTATCTAAACAATTATTACGAATGAGTCCGATCAAATGATATGACTCTATGGTCCGACATCATTGTTTGATTACCTTCCATTACCTTCCAATTTGATATTTTATCAAGCGTTCTATTACTACTCAGAGTCACGTCAATAACTTCCCTTCGTCTTGCATCTACAAAGGTCGGTTCTATTCCTCTGTTGACAATAGGTAGCTCTTCGCACACTACAAACTCGAATAAAGCTTCTCCTCTACAGTTATCGTTGGTGCTTCACCACACTGTACTGTGTGTATTAGCATCGCAACCAATCACTAGATCTTCGTTCCAATTCCTGGAGACATTCACCAGAGACTCTATCTCTAAGAAGTCATAGGGTAGGTATGCAGATGCCACGACAAAACAGTCTGTAGTATGCAATACTTTCAGGTAGACCTCTAATCCTTCCTTTGAAGATCCAAGGCTCCTGCAGCAAGGCAATATCAATCCATTCCTCCACAAAACATCTGGTCAACATTGCTGATGCAGCTTTGCTGTGGTAAAAGTTCAATTGACCCTAAGTTTTTCCGGTGCGATTCGGGTTGACTGACCTTCTGTTTCCTGGTTTGTCCATCAGCATTTCCATTTTCATGTGGTCTTGATTGATTAACATTCCCGGACACAGACCTTGGCTTTAGCTGAACTCAAGGTCTCGGTATCATTTTTGAACCGTTCCCTAGGTCTCTTCTGGGGTGCTTTCGGCTAAATTAGCAATCACATCAGTCAATTCATTGACTGATATGTCACTATTTGCCGAGACAGATCCTGCGAATGGCAACCTCTGTCTACCTCTCGCCCATTTTCATCTTTTGCTTAAGCTGCTCCCGCAGCCTCCGCTCAGAATCAGGGTCTGCACCGTCATCTTTGAGTTCGGCTTCCACAACATCGATTAAAACCTAGGCACCTTGCAGCACTGCATTGTCCATTGGCATCGACGATTGTTCAACTGAATCATTTGGTTTCCCTCCGGACCCCATTGTCCTCACGAGCTCTTCCGCTGTTGATCTCGTATTCTTTTTTATTATTTTAAAAAAATGCGTACGTAATGGTCCCACGAGACGGAGAGAAATCACAGACCAGGTAGGCAAAGATCTCCATTACCTACCCTACTCAACTAGCATACAACAGAGGATTGAGCTGCCACTGAGGAGTTACCACTAGCGGTTCAATTACTCCTGACCCCTGTATTCCATTCCAATAGTATCACTACCTAAACACAGCCCCCTGGGCGAGCCGATTTACAACCTTGGAGTTAAGGGTTGTTGGATCGTAGTTTTCGATTCACATTCAACTCTGCCAGAGTAGTGTTAACTACCTGGTAGTGCATCCTGTTCCTCTAATGAAGCCATACCACGACAAGGTGGGATGGGATGTAGGCGCTTAGGTGAGAGTCTACCAAGGGACCACTTACGATGGTCATATGAGTGAATTTCTGTTGACAATTTTGAAGTAAAAACAGTTATTTTGTCTAGCCAGAGTTTTTTTACGTTTACTTTTGCTTTATTTGCATTTGGACGTGCAAGTCAGTTCGAATTTTTGCGTGAATCGAACTTGGATTTAAGAAAACTGTCCAAACAAAAATATACAATTTTTTCAACCTAGTTTAGCTCAAAAACTTTCAAAGAAATTATTTTAAGTTTTGTACATTAGCTGGAGTAAATAAATATGTACTTTAATTTCATTTCTTAACCGTTTCAAAAAATATACTTTTATACTGTACATTATGTATGTAGTTTACATATATACATACATATATGAACTTTTCGGTTATACGAAGTGGCCCAACAATCATTAGTTCATATAAGTGAGATTTCACTTTCACAGTTTTCTGCAACGTGCTTGAGTTTTTTCAACTCCTTCTAAGTGTTCTCGACTCTCCTCAACTGTTCTGTGCCTTGTATGATTGGGGGAAAAGCTCTTTTTCCTGACTGGGTAAGCGGTAAGCATGGCGTGCTTCACAATGGAATTGTTTTCGCGCCTTAAGGTCTGACTAATCCACAACCATTTCCCCCCGAAATGTAGCGCCACCTAAATAAAGTAAGTAAGATTGGCTCCTGCCCTGTTCTTAAATGGATCTCTGCGTTTGAGATCTGGTTGGTTCAAAATGCTCAGAATGATTGCTGTGGTCACCTTTCAAGTACTGCACCAATAAACAGTACTGACTCGACTTTGGAGCGAAACAGTCGCACCTTGGTCTTAATGCTGTAGACATTGCTTTTTAACATTTTAAACAACATTTCGAAACAAGCATTTGCTTTTGAAAAAAATAGATTTCCATAATCTGTATTTAAGAATTTTCCTGAACAAAATTATTTAAAATATAATATGTACATATGTATGTATAAACCGGTATTTGAAGCTGCTGTTGTAATTTGACTCGTGAAAGAGCTTTATTCAGCAGGCTTCGTTGCTTGTCAATCTAACTTTTATATATTTCTTTGCGATACATATTTGTTGCATAAAAATGCAACCTTAAGAAACCATTCTCCAAGTTGCGGTATGAGTCTTCCTTCTCGCATATTCCGATATATGTATGTACGTCCTACCGCGGTATGTTTTCCACTCCGCAAAAATTTCTTTTATGGTTGGAAACGATCTTATATTTTTTGCATTTTATTTAACTCTGATCCTTCCAACGCTTTAGGGCAGACATTTAAAGGTATTTTCAATTTCAGTAAAGCATGACTAATCATCCTAGTTTCCTATAAAAATTTCCTCCCATAGTCCTGGGTACTCATCACGTAACTTTTCAGACGATCATCATCTAAACGATAGCAACAAACGCTATCGGCTGCTTCATCACTATCGTGTCGTCTATCGTTTACGTTTTCCGCAGTTTGAAAGCTACTGTAAGCCATATTCGCCTTCATGAAATGACTTTAGCTGTCATTCGTTATTTTTGTGTTTACTTTTTGTAAACTAAATTTTATGAAATTATTAGAAACTTGTACAATAACAAATAAATTATGTAAATATTCTATTTACAATGCGCCTACTTATTTGTTGGAAGTCTCTAAGTTTTTTTTCACCTGCGTAACAATTCCAATTTCTTTTCATTTTCATTTTCGCTTTCCAAAAAAAAAACATCACAGTGTGATGGAACATTTTTTTTAATGATATATTTTTAATTAAAAGCCTTTCACAAAGACAAAACACCAAAAACATATGAAAACGATACATCTTTAGCTATAGTGCAAACGATGTCGTCTTGACGATAGTGTTTGACAGTTCTTGGGGTGAAGCAAAAGTTGAATCGTCAAAACAATATCGCCCCAACGATAGTGATTTTTAATGTTACGTGAAGCAAAACTATCATCAAAACGATATCGTCAGACGAAAATCAACATGAAATGATTTGTCAAGCTCTATTCGTTTGATATGCTTAGCATTTAATGTCGTAACCTTTCTTCCAATCGTTTCATGCAATTTTGGTCTTGTAAACGTTAACGAATCGCGCTGGCATCTTATGACAAATAGTTTTTAATGGACTAATTTATGGTAAAACGTGATAGTGAATGCATTGGCTAATACACACAGTGGGTGATTAAGAGGACTTGTAAAAAATTTATTGATAAATGTACTCGAAAAAAATCTGACATTATGCTGGCTGGAGATTTTAATGGAAGAATCGGACTCTCACCAAACAACCAGGTAAGCGGTTTATCAACTCCACTATCAAATGCAACACGTTTCTCCAAGGATACTATTTGCGATACTAATGGTAATAAGATTCTTGATCTTGCAGACGCTTTCGATTGTCGAATTTTAAACGGAAGTTGCGAAGGTGACTCTAAAGGAGAATACACGTTTATTCGAGTAACTGCTTACTCCGTAATAGATTATTGTTTTCTTTCTGGTGATTGGAATCATATGATATCTGACTTCAGGGTCGCAATGATGACATTTTCAGATCACATACCTCTTCAAATTGAGTGCAAAGTACACGTATCGAATACAACATCTGTTGAAGGTAATACAAAATTACTTACTCTTTTGCCAGAACTGATTTGGAAAGACAATTTAACTGCACTATTCCAGAGGAATCTAAACGCAGCACTTACGAGTCTGAAAGAATAAAACACTCCTATAAGCATTGAATGAGTCAACAAGGAGGAACATTCTAAGTAAACAAAAGTGGTTTGATATTGAATGCCTGAAAGCAAGAGAGAAGTCTTTTGCAGCTCTTGGTCTTCTGCGGAAACACAACACAAATGTGTTCAAAACCATCTATGGTAAAACGATTAAAGACTTAGTGCATCTGTTGCTGCAAAAAATTGACCTTTGAAAAACAGACCATTGAGGTGATCAACAGATCGAGATCTTCAGCAGAATTTTGGAAGGTTGTAAAATATATCAACGGAAACGCTAATATCATTGAATCCAAACTGCAGGCACCACAGTTGAGGGAACATTTCGGCAAAGTCCTAAATCCAATCCAAATTTCGCCAACTTTTCATTATTATGCATAATGACGATGCCTTTCTGGACGCACCTTTCTCTCTTTCTGAGGTGCTACAAGTCATCAATAATTCGAAAATTCGAAAAGCTCCGGGAGATGATCGCATCCTCTTTGAGTTCTATAAAAACTGTACGAATGAATTCTTTGTAGCACTTACAGCGGAATTCAATAAAATTTTCGAAACGGCAGATGTTCTTAGCAGTTTCAAAAGAGCAATTATTTTCCCATTGCACAAAAAAGGGGCTATGGTGATCCAAGGAACTACCGAGGCATATCTTTCTTTAATACATCGACTAAGCTGTTCGGAACTATTCTGTTTAAAAGGCTCATACAGTGGGTCTCTAATAAGAAAATTCTTCGAGAATTTCAAGCGGGTTTCAGAAAGAAATACTTACCCATAGATCAAATTTTTTCCCTTATAACATCGCTAAAATTTACAAAAGCTAACACAAGAAGTTGTATGCCTTCTTTCCGTGCAGCTTTTGACTCAATACCACGTGAGGCACTATTTTATAAACTCCACGTAATAGGGATGTCTCATAAAATCATAAACATTTAAAGGGCATACAATTTAGCATACGTCTGGGATGGCGAATTTATTTCTGATGAGTTTGGAACATCAGTGGAGGTAAAGCAAAGGTTGCATACTGAGCGCGCTTTTATTTATTTTGTTCATCAATGACATAACTGCGCACTTATGTACGCAGACGACATCGTGTTTCTCTCTAATATAATCAATGGAGTGCAGTTGATGATAAACAGACTAGCTGAGTACTGCAAGCTATGGAACCCAAGTGTTAATCTGGAAAAATCGAAGATGATGATATTTAAAAGTGGAAGTGGTAGATATCCTAGCAACGAAAAGTGGAGCCTTCAAGGTGAACGTATTGAAATAGTGAGAGAATACAAATGCCTAGGAGTTCTAATAACCGCAAATCTCAATCTGAAAAAATACTTTAACGCAAAACTAGCGAAAGCAAAACGCGCAATATCTTCAGTTTGGAGTCGTTGTATTTCTAATAAAAGCATAACTCACAATACGAAACTGAAAATATTTTGTGCAACGTCAAAATCAATTCTTTTATACGAAGTTCAAGTGTGGGGTATTTACCCTTTTGATGAAGTAGAAAGGTTTCTTCGATACTTCTTAAAACGAATCTTTCACCTACCTAACAACACGCCTAATTATATGTTGTATTTGGAGACTGGGGTACATTCTCTATTCCTGGACGCTCTACGACAGCACTTTGAGTATATAGTTAAAGTATATGAAATAAGGCAGGTTGCCTAAGCCAGTGCTCAATCATATCATTTCAAGAAGAGGTCATCTTTATCAGAATTTGGAACGTTTAGCATCTGAATGCGGCTTCAATCTTTGCTTAACAACGGCGGATCAGGCTAAAGCCTTGAGATCTAAATTCAACGCGCTATTGTCATCTACAGGCCGTTGTAGATACGAAAGATGCGTAAACGGTGCTCGGAGTTTCCAACATAGAATATACTACTGCGACTGAGATATGATCTACAAGATGAAACATACTTTTTAAACAGCAACTCGACCGACAAAATAAGCCTACTATTGGAAGTAAGAGGGGAGCTGATGGGACTTAATTTTGTTCCACATCGTCCGGAGCTGACAATCCTTTGCGATCTGTGTAACAGCAATACGAGGGAGGATGTTTTCCAGTTTTTAGCGATATGCCCTATTTTAAAAGAATACCACCTGAGATACTTTGGTGCGACTGTGCTGGATGAGGAGAGAACGCTGAATATTTTTAATTTAAGCTATGGATGGAACGCGTTGTATAACTACACTATGAAGGCGTTAACCTACAGAAAATGTATAATGGAAGAAAGTTTTTAAAATAGAAATGTCAATATACATATGTAGTTAGTTTTTGTTATGCAAATGTTCAATTCCTAATGCGAATGTTTAAAGTTTTAATGTACTATAAATAAACGTACTGTAAGTAAATTCAAGGGAGCCTAAATATCAGTCTGGTAGACGGTCAACAATAACCAAACCTAAATACTCAAAAAAAAAACTTAAACTACCTCAACACTCTCATATGTATGTACACTCTCATATTGTGTACATACATATGTATGCATATGTATGTGTTGTGATATTTTAAAAATAGTTTATTGCGGAATGACTGTATTATATAAAATGTTATATAATAGATAGAAAAGCGGTATACAAATGCGTGGAGTAAATATAATAAAACAGATTCCGCCACATCTAATTAGGTTTAAACCGCAAAGGTGGTCTTCGGTTTCGTGCAGATTTTCGAGTGGTTACTGCGATTTATTTTAAAACTTGGACGTCTCTTTCAGATTCAGCTGCAGCTGTTAAATTAGAATCTGGACTCACTAAGTTCATCGTCAACAGACTTGGGAGACTCTTCATCACTTTTGAGCTATTTGGAGAATATTGTTGCTCTTGTATAGTTCGAGAACCTGCCCTATTAATAAACGAATACATTAAATTAGTATATACAAATAATTTACCTTGGTCAGAATTGTCAACCCTAGCATCAGTCTTCATTTCTTCTTCTCTTTGATAGCGAAGCTGATTTTGGTGTCTACGGCAAAAATATATTCCTACTTTGACTAGATACATTTTCCTCCCCATGCATTTTTGAGTAACTCTTTTTGTCCACTTGTTCCCTCTTCCGTACTAGCTCAAGAACACCGGTTGTTGGTCACCAAACTTTACTGCTTGTGTGTTAATCACGCGCTTTCGAATCAAACGGAATCAATGTAACTTCTCTGCCGGTGATTTCCCGGATTCATCCGGAATGGAACAATAGATTGAAAGAAAAACTGGAAGTGCATCGTCCTTCTGATCAGTGTGCATTAACAACTTGGAAAGCCCAATTTTAAACACGTTCCCCAGCACCGTTGGACTCCTGGTTGAATGGCGTCGACGTGAAATGATGTATTGCATTGGCTCTGCTCTAGTCTCTGAACTCCGTTGACGTGAATTGAGTGCCGTCTTTGATAGCCCTTTGATAGAAAAGATGGCCCTTAACGCTTGAATCGTTACAGAAGATGTAGTTAAAGGGCCTTACTAACAACCAAATCTAATATACGGCTTAAGTATAATCTCCACATTTTCCAAAATGTGTGTACTAATAACGAATTTAATAGTCGGCTTTAGTGCTAGTAGGGAGCTAAATTTTAATGTACAGAAAGTCATGTTTAATTTTACAAATACGTCATTAAAGACCAGAGTAATGCCAATGTACTAATTTAATAGCACGAACATTACTAAAAAGGATTAGATTTGGTATCAGGAATACTAAAATTATGCGTTAAATGGTAATTGAATTTAGCTGAAACTGTATAAGCGTTATTCGATTTTCATGAATTTTAAAAATTCCTTAATCTTCATTATTATATACTGAAATACTTTACAGTAAAATGTGTTTTTCATGAATGTTTCATTGAAACAATTAATTACTACATATTTCGTTATGCAAAGTTATTGTTTGATGAAAATAATATTATATTAGAGTTTTAAAATGAATTGTTATGGAATCCAGTTTCCATTTAGGAGGGAAAATGGAACCAACAAAGAGTATTAACTTCAGTGCATTCGTATCACCCCTTTATACATATGTATGAACAAGCGAACAAAACAATATCAGCTGATTTTCTTTATTTCGACTTTCGAATGCCAAGTGTGTAGGCGTCTTCTGATATTGGTATCTAAAATAAACATTCAATTCAATTTTAAATTATAACCACTGTCCTCATAGCACCATGGAAGAAAATAAAAATTCAAATTCTAGTGCAAATATGAAACTTCAAACCAATGTTATGTAGTAGATTCAATGAAAATGTAGTAAATTCTTTGAAAGAATCAAGTTTAAGTAAAAGACGACTATTAATATTTAAGTCGACACCTTTTTTAAGTAACGACTAATGATTCGTTGTTAGTAAGGCCCATTCTCACCACATATGTGAACTTTGATTAAAAATTTACAACTATATATAAGCCACTTGCTTTTTTGATAAGGACCCGCATATCTACATGGATCCTGTCCCATGCATCCATGCAGCTGACAAGGGTCACACTTCTCTATCTTTTTCTGAATGTCCTCGTCAATGCTGGACCACCAGCAATACCTCCTCGTCTCGCCATCTGCTTCACATTCGCGTCATTGTTTAATGCCCTTGTTCAATGTCCCACTTCAGTACTTCTTCTTTTTCTTAGGTGGCCTCAACCAACAAGTCACTCCAGTTAGCCCGGTCCTTAACCTCAATCGGCTTGGAGTGCACAACTGGAGAGTTACAACTGCTCACTCCAAGCCGATTAAGGTTCCCTTCTACTTGTGCGTGCCACCTAATGCGAGGTCTTCCTTTTCTGCGTTGTCGATTCGGGTTTGATTCGAGGACTCTGCGGGCTGGAGAACTTGTGTCCATTCGCTTTACATGTCCTAGGTCGATTTCACTGTACAGGCCGTATAATTCGTCGTTGATTCTCCTCCTCCAAAGCCCGTCAACGCAAACGGGACCGAACATTTTACGAACACGACTGAGGATTAACTCATACGCTTTAGATAGACACCCCTATCGGGAATTCCGAGGGAAAAATGTTTCCCCCGAATATTTTTTGTTCCCGGGAATTAAATTCTCCTATTGTGAAATTCCATCTGAAAGCATTTCCCCCGGACTATATTCGAAGTAATGCTCCAATGTTTTGACAGGAGATTGTTGACAAAAAAATAAATAAATGTAACGCATGTAATAAATAGAAATAACAACATTGAATAGCATTTATGTTAAAGATCGCAGATTGGATGTGAAGATGATGAGAAATTTAGGAAGAGTGAATTAATTTCTATGAGAAGAAATCTACGACACAAGTCTAATCCTTTGGGATTACCACAAGCAATGCTACCAGACGCAATGTTAGTCCATATGCTTTTGCATTTTTTGTAGCTCGCTCTTGAAGTTTTCATCCGTGTGTTTGTATAAATAAACCAATTTTCAGCTGTCTGTTGTGGGGTACGCACGCGTCGGAAACTACAGTCAGTCACGAAAGTCTACATAAAGCCCTGAAAAGTTGAAAAGTTTCATTTATAGACAAAATTTCAATTTTGTTTTTTATTAGATAACATTATTATTGTTTAAAAACATGATTCAAAACAAAAACAAATCATATCCTCAAATAATTCAAAGAAAACAAGAAAAAAACCAAAAATTCAATTCAAATTTAGCACTTTTCAGCGCTGTATGTAGACCTTCGTGACTGACTGTATATTACAAATACAAATTTTTGGCACAACAGGTCCATGGGACCCAGGGCCTAGCTTCTCACAACTATTCGAGTTGTGCGTGTTATATTCTTTACACGAATGGAAGGGGCCTACTGTTTAATGCCGGATCCGAACGGCAATTTTGAGAAGCTTTTTCATGACAGTTTTACTCTCGGATGTTTGTCAGACGCTCGCGAGAGGTGGGGCCGTGAAAGAAATTTTAGGTGTTGTCTGGGGATTGAACCTGGAACCCCTCGCTCCGTAGTCCAACGCACTAACCACTTGAGCCACGGCGCCCAACGACTGTATATTACAATTCTCAAAAAAAAAAATTGCTTAAAATGTCTTGCAATTCGTGCAAAAGTAAAGTAGAACGTGCAGAATTAAAAGTACTTTGTTATGACTGCAATAAAATTGTTCATGCTACTTGTGTAAATATATTGCCGGTAGACATAGAATTTATGAAAACAAACAATAACCGTGGAGATGTGTGAATTGTGTAACAACTAAACGTCGCGATTCTCTTTCTGGTGGGTCTTCTGTCGGTGTTATTAGTTAAAAACAAACCAATCATTCCGACACTACCACTAAATTCATCTCAGCAGGCATCTAATATTACACTTGAAATGATCTATTCTGAAATTCTACAAGTGAAAGAAATTCAAAGAGTCCAGATAGAAGAACTGCAAGCCAAAAACAAAGAGTGCGAACACAAAATCGATCTGTTGGAAGACAAAGTTAACTATTTAGAACAGCAATTGATAGTTAACACAGTTGAAATTTATAACGTTTCCCTCACATAACTACAATGGCTCTACTGTCGACTTGGCGTTAAAAATTTTTCGCGGTGGAATGCATGCATACGTAACAGAGAATGATATTGACTATTGTTACACAAAAAAAATTATGAAACGTCATCAAAACACACCGAACAACTATCCACAAAGCTTTACTAATATTCTTCATGTAAGACTTACAACTCGTCATTGCAAAGAGAAAATTATGAGATCAAAAAGAGAGAAGAAAGAACCGCTAACAACATCTCTACTCAACTCTGAAGCGGAATCACAGAAGATGTACATCCACGACTGCTTAACCTATCGAACTCGTCAGCTGCAATGAAGACAACGAAGAAATACAAATATGTTTGGACTAGAAATGGGGTAGTATACATGCGTAGGAACGAGGGTGACAATTTTGTGAGAATTACTTGTGCTGCTGATTTTAATAAATTATGAATTCTGAAGACTGTACTGTCTACTCGTTTAACTCCCATAGCATGTGAATATCTAGATGTTCCCTTTGATTCGTTGTTACATTTTGTTTACATCAAAATATTCGTAGTAAAAGGAAAACATTTTCAGCTCTGTTAGCTCATATCAATGCGCTTCAGAAATTACCTTTAGTAATTGTTCTAAGTGAAATATGGATTTATGAAAATGAATTAAGTTTATATAACATTTCAGGGTACTTGCCGCCTTTTGGCAATTGTAATGAGTCCTACCAAGCTGGGGGTGTAATGGTGTATGTTATTATTATTATTATTATTATTTATTAAAACATAAATTAATTTATATCTTAATCTATGAGATGCAGCACTAGCTACCAGGGCTATCGGCTAGATTTAATGTATATAATTATTTTAATTAAATTTCATTTTCAAGTTTAACGTTTCTGTAATAGTTTATAAACGTCTTTGATATTTTGACAAGAGGGGGTTAGTAATAGGTCTATGAATTTTTTGTGAAATAATTTGTTACAATGATGATTAACTATTGGGTAATCGAGTACGAAATGTTCGGTTGACAGAACAGCATCCAATTGACAAAGATGGCAGACAGGAGGGTTGTCTTTCGTGAGGAGATGTCTGTGTGTCAATTGTGTATGCCCAAGCCTCAATCTCAAAAAACACCTATTCATTTTGGAGGAAGTATTTGTTGGGTAGGAAGAAGATAGGCCGGTTGGATTAATCTTGGTGTAGTGGTGGGTGTATTGGCTCCAAGCGCTTTTTTTCTTCAGATGCCATATGCGTTAAGTTTTTTGGTGAGGTCTGTTTTGGATGGTGGGTGCGATGTGATATTCGGTTGTGTGGTGATAAATCGGGCTTCGCTGTCTGCTAGTTCATTTCCGCGGATGCCGGAATGACCTGGGATCCAGAGTATACGTAGATTCGGTGAGTTTCGGATGACGTAATCCCGAATTTTCGTGATGATACTGTTGCGGTTGTTGATGTTACGGATTGCATTAACCGTGGAGAGACTATCGGTGCAAATTAGAGTCCTTCTACCGGAGGTTTTTGCAGCTTCCGTTGCTTTGAGGATCGCTAAAGCTTCTGCGGAGAATATAGAAAAATAGTCTGGGAGTTTCTCGGCGGAAAGAACGTTGCCATTTGAGGCAACTACTGCAAATCCAGTGCCAATCTCGCTTTTGGAACCGTCTGTGTATATTATGTCCCACGAGTTGTTGCTATAGGTGTTGATTGTTTCTTGAAAAATTTGGATATATGTTTCTTTAGGGGTTGATTCCTTTTTTAATTTGGACAGCCTTATGTTAATGGCTTCAGGCGGAAGCAGCCAGGGCGGGTACGTTTCCTTGCCTGGTGTTGTAAGTATAAGATGTAGCCCTGCTTTTTTCACTGCTTCAAGTGCGTTGAATGCAGTTGAAGGGCATTTAGGGATTTTATTGCGTCTTAGGATTTTTTTGGCGTCGTCAATTATAGGGGATTTGTGAGATTCGCAGATTTTCGAAGCGAGGTGGGATGTTAAAATATCTCGACGTTCCTCGATGGATGGGAGTCCAGACTCGGCAAGGAGATTTAGTATGGGTGTCGTTCTAAAGGCATGTAAGCTCGATCGGACAGCAGCATGGTAAGAGGGTTTAATTAGCTGCAGTGTTGAATTTGGAGATTTGCCGTAGATTGTCAATCCGTAGTCGATTTTCGATAGAAGAATTGATTTTGTTACGTGGACTAGAGTATTAACGTGTACTAAACTGTTTTTGGAAGCTAGAAATCTAATAATATTAAGTCTGGTAGCTAGTTTGTTCTTTAAATCTATACAATGTTTCTTAAAGGTAAACTTATCATCAAATATTATTCCTAGAATGTTTAAAGCATTTACATTTGGTATTACTAGATTTATGAAATTAATTACAAAACTATTGCAACTTGTTTTTCTACAAATATGTAGATGCTTGCTTTTACTTGGAGATATTATTGACCCAGAATAGGTGCACCAGGTATTAAGCTCTGTAAGGATGTTTTGAAATTTAACTTGGGTTGCATCGTTGCATTTTGATAACAAAACTAGGTCATCTGCATAAAGGATGTGATTAATTTTGTTGCTTTTTGCAATAATTTCGTTTATGTCATTGTATGCAATGATGAAAAGTGTCACTGATAAAGGTGAGCCCTGGGGTATCCCGTTGTATAAATTGTGTAAATTGGAGTAGCAGTTATTTGCTTTCACCCTAAACTTTCTGTTGCTTAAGAAAGCTTTTATGTACGAATACATTTTAAGGCCGACCTTCCACTCACGGAGTTTGTTTAGGATTACATGGATGCCAATGCGGTCAAAGGCCTTCTCGAGATCCAGAGAAAGAACCGAGACATGATTTTTTGCAGAGAGTGCAGATGCAATGTATTCATCTACGTGAAGTAAAGAACCCATCGTGCTTCGCCCGTGTTTGAACGCCACTTGGTTTGGATTAATGAGATTCCTTTTTTTCTACATACCAAAGAAGTCGTCTGGATATAATTTTTTCCAATAGTTTACTCAAGCATGGCAGTTTGTATCTGTTGGTTGTTTATTAGGTTTTGGGATCGGGACGACGCTGGCAGATTTCCACGTTTGTGGAAATATACCTTGGTCAAAGATTAGATTGTACAATCTTAAAATTCTCCGTTTTGCGATCAATGGGGCGTTGTTTAACATTGGGTAGGAGATCCGGTCGTAGCCAGGAGCTTTTCCTTTCACCGCTTCTAAGCAACTATCTAACTCTAGCTGGTTTATTGGTTTTTCGATTAATTTTGCCGAAGAGCTAATAGTATTTTTGGGGGTAGTGCTATTTAGTGTAGAACGTTTGGCTTCTAGGAAGTCCCGGGAAAAATTGGGATCGCTGGAGTAGTCAGACCAAGTTTTGGCAAGGTACTAACAAATTGTATTTGGGTCGGTGATAGTTTCAGAGCCAGTGCACAGGGTTTTGATTAGATAAGGTGTATAGTGAGCTGTTAATGTTATAATATCACTCCACATTCGTCTACTGGTTGAGTCTGGGTTTATGTTAGCTGTAAATTTTGAAGCAAACCTAGTTAGCTACCGTAAAGCAAACGCATTATTTCTGAAAAAAGGGAATTTTTTAAATACCTTCCAGAGGTTTTGTTTGTTTTTACGCAGTGTGTTTATTTCAAGATTCCACCATGGAACAAATGATTTGTGTGGAATGTTTTTTTATTGGGGAATTGAGAGGTTAGCAGCTACTCGAAAGGCTTTAGTTATGGTGGCAGCTTCTTTATTGACGTTTGTACTTAATTGGTTTTTGTTTAAAAATAATGTTGTTTGGCGTTGGTAGATATTCCAATCTGCGCGATTGGTTATAAATTGAGGAATTGTTTTATAGACTTGTGGATTATTTCCAAAACAGATAGTTGTAAGTATTGGGAAGTGATCGCTACCATGAAGGTTATCACTTATGGACCATGAGGCGTGAGGTATTAACTGGGGAGAAATGATTGTGAGGTCTATATGTGTGAACGTTCTGTGGGTTGAAAAGTGAGTTGGACTGCCGTCATTCATAAGCGAAAGGTTCGAATTTGCTAGAAAATTCTCGATTTTCTTGCCTCTGTTATTGCACATCGGTGATCCCCAGAGTGTGTTCCAGGCATTAAAATCGCCTGTTAGTAATATGGGTGTGTGGAATGAATTGACTAAGTTGTAAATGTCAGATGCAGTAAATGATTGGGAGGGGTGGATGTAGATAGATATGACAGTAATTTTCTATTTAACAAAGATTTCAACCGCCACTGCGGAGATATTGGAGTTTATTATTAGCGGTTTGTGTGGCACAGATTTGTGAATGAGTAAACCGGTTCCTTGCTTGGCTGAATTGTTAGTACTTAGGTTATGGAAGTATGCAGCGTAATGTTTGGGAGGGTTCGGAGTGATATTGGCTTGAAGGTGGGTTTCCTGTAGAGATATAATTGATGGGTTGTGGTCCTTAATTAATAATTGGAGCTCGTGAAGGTTATTAAAATAACCTTTGAGATTCCATTGGAGAACCTTGAGAAGTGGTTTATTTAATGTAGGAGACTTTGGTGCAATATGACCTGTGGCATATTGCGCAAAATCAGGGGTGGTAGAAATGGAGGGGTGGGATGTGTGACTCTGCCGCTCCAATGTTGAATCGTTAGGGTTCCGTGGGGGACCCGAACTATTCAGCATCTGAGCGGCAGAGTCGGTGTACTGATTGCCATTATTGTGTTTAATTGCTATCATCATCCATATCGAATGGTTTTAAGAAGATTGGGTAACGGTTGATAAAGGCGAAGGGTTTGAAGTTGTGGGGGAGATAATGTTTTGAGGAGGTGAATTCAATAACATGTCTGTTTGTTTATTGTCGTTGGGCTGCGGTGAGTGAGTTGGAATGGATTGTGTGATAGGTGATTTTGAGTTGTTTATGTTGTGATGTTCGATCGACTTGTGATTAAGTGGTTGCTTTGTGCTGATAAGACGAGAGTTAGAGGTAGATTTTATGTTGGTATGTTCGTTGATGGGGTGAGTGATAGTGTTTTTATGTGTGTTTGATGTTGATGGGGTTTTACCGTTTTTATTTTCAAGGTTTCTTTGGCTTGGAGATAGCGAGGACATATTTTAGAGGACGAAGGGTGTTCATCAAAGCAGTTTGCACATAACACACGTGAGCAACTGGATGGAGAATGAGGTGGCAAATTGCACGTTTCGCACGATGCATTGCGATTGCATTTTTTTTTGTGGTGTGGCCTAGTAATTGGCATTGCCAATTGCGACAGCGCATTGGGTTGGGGAAGTATTCCACAACTTTGGCATTATACCAGCCAATGCTAACTGTGTTTGGTGGGCGGAATAGGTCAAATGTAAAAAGTACAAGACCGATGGGGCGTTGTACTCCTTCTGAAGATTTTTTAAATTTGAAGACATCCGTGACGCCTTGAGACCTCATTTCTTCAACGATTTGGTAGGGGCAGGGGTGGTAGGTTTTTTCCTTTTTTTATGTTTGGGTTCGATAAGCGGTTCTGCGTCGAGCCCGCTAAATCGATTACCCGAAAGAACACGTGGCCCATCGGCCATAATGAA